>SCLG01000013.1:40408-52861 GCA_004367875.1 Oikopleura albicans | reverse complement strand
CCCCGCCGTGATTAATTAGAGAAAATACTCACTTTTCACGGTAGACAATTATTCAAAATAGTATAATTTTTAATTAGACAAATTATTTCAAATCTAGTTAATACTTTTTTTATTATGGAAACGAGCAAAAATCCGAGTAAGAAAGCGTTGATACACGAGGTAAGATTTTTTTTATCAGAAGTCAATATGATATTATTTACAAAAAAATGGCAAGATAACTGTACACTATGTAAGCGTCGAAAGGGCGATATATTACATTTTAGCGAGATAAATGAACGCAAGATATATGAACAAATGATGTGTTTGTTCTTAGTAGAAAGAATGTAAAAGTGATTAAAATACACCGGGTGCGCAGTTATCAGGCAGATTAGCCCGCTCGTGCTGTTATCAGGCGGGTTTTTCCCCAAAAATCTTCTCACTATTCCGCCTACGCTTTGCGCAAATTTTACAATTAACTCTTTTTGCTCTTTATTTTTCAATATCAGCTAACACATGCGCTACAATGTTTGGTACTGGGGTGAGCAAAAAAGTGTCACCGAGCAAATTTTGCTTGTAGGTTAAAAACAGTACTCGGTTTTATCTATTGTAAGACCCGCGTCGAGCTCGGTGACAAACTGGCGACCCACACCAGTATTGCAAAATTGCCCGCTCGTGCTATTATCAGGCAGTTTTTTTTTTGTATTTTCCCCTTATTCCGCTACGCCCTACGTAGTTGTCAGGCACCGTAAGCAGTTATCAGGAAGGTTTTTTGTCGTGGTGTATTTTCAAAATTTATACGGTCAATTCGAATTTAATGTCAAACAATTGTTTTCGATTTGTCCTTGATATGAAGATGTTTTTGCACATATTGTGCTGGAACGGTAACCAGCAGTCAACCGCCAAATTAATGTTACTAAGACTTGCCCGATACCGCAACGGTATTTAACCTCGAAGACATTTACCCAAAAAGACTAAAAAATGACTTTGTCAAACAGTTAATTCTATATAATTTCCTTTGAGTTTCGCCTGGTTAAAATTTGAGTCCTACTTGCATACCTTTGGACTTCCAAAAAGCTAAATCATCATAACAAGGCCTTAGAGCGTTGAAAATAACCTTAATTTGGCTTAATTATAATTTACCTACTTTCAACGCCTTACAGTGACCATTTTTGAAAGGTCACACCAAATAAAAAAATATAATCCATAAATTACGACGAGTTCGGCCCTTGAAGTTCAAGGAATACTTAAACTTGTAGACAGCTGTTGGATATGACTTGTCACTTTTGATTTTGGGCAAAACCACTTTGTAAAGTCAAATAATAAATAATACAGTATAAATAAAATTTTTGTGTAAATTATTATGATGTGTAAAATATTAAACTTGTAAAAAAAAAATACAATGAAATTCATAAAAGTTTATATATTTCATTTGACAATAGGTCCTGGCGGATCCTAAACTTCGGATATGACTCGACTGGTGCGGTCTCTACTGGTAAATTTTTTTTTTGACTGGTACGAAAATGGTACCAGCACATGATTATTACCAGTCGAGAAAAAATAACAGTGGAGACCTACATGTAGCTACACCAGTCGAGAGATACCCGTAGACCTCTATATATGAGAAAAATTTTTGAAAAAAAAACGGTTTTGACCACTACTCTTGTGTAAACCGTTGTCTAAAAAACCATCTCAAATTATCGTCATAAAACTGTTTTTTTATAATAAACAAAATTACATGTAGTTTGTTAAGAATATAGACAACTTGTATAAAAGTTACATGAAGATGGAGAGGAAGAGAGTAATAATATAATCTCATTGATATCAACATTCCTCTGATAAGACATGGTACATAGGCTGTTTTCTAACAAAACCTTCCGCAACGAAATACGTATTCGACCCACCGAACATTNTCTGGGTAATCCGACAGGCAATAATAAGTGCGATATAAGAAAAACGAACAAAAAAAAAGCTCGAGATGAAAAAAGGCGCCTAAATGTCGCAAGTCCATATTTGGAAGAAACCTGCATGTAATTAAGTTACATGCAGCCTACGGCTGCATGTAACTTCTTATTCTTTATATAAAATGATGGTTGTTGATAACCGCCGAACATGAGGGGTGAATCTCTCGTGAGCCATGTGACAAATCACTGACAACATGTGTTTAACACATCTTCAATTCTATTTTACTGTAATAAATCTTTATTTACGGTTCATCTTTAATCCTAAAAATATATTGCGCTACAGTTCTAACCCCATGAGGGACGTTGTCGTTTCTAAGAAAGCGTCCGTCCAAAGAAAAACGTCCGTCAAGTGCAATAGGCGCCCTTCATGGGGTTCATTTGGGCAATTACTCCCACAACGTCCGTTATGGGAGTGTAGATGAAAGTAAGGACTGTATACATTTAAATAAAGTTTTGCTGACTTGATCATATAGTCCCGGCTACCAAGTATTGTGTAGTATCATAATTGATCATTTTCCAAACGCAAGAATTTTTCATGATTGATTTTGTGATATGGAGTGTGCAGGGGTTAAGTTAGGTTTCTAGAGGTCAAACGGAAATATGCGAGGCGGCAACAGGGGATTATAAAAATGTGAGATCAAATCGGATATAATAATCAAACTATTTGAAAAACTGTACACACTTCATCGAATCAAAATAAGCGTGAGGTGAAATTCCAAAAAAACTTATTAATCAGCTCATCTACAAGCTTATCTTTCTGTAACCAGTTGCGCTGTTCTTTGATTATAAACATGATTTAGATACGTATGACAAACGCATTTCAGTACGTATTAGAATGAACAATAATTTAGTACTCTAAAATCATTTTGAACCTACCGTAAATACTGACTCACCTGTTCTTGATTTTATGTTGTTTTGCTACTTTTACCAACGGGTTTTCTTTTGGGTTTTCTTAAAATGAGCCATATTTTGACTTCATTTTGGTTGGCGCTTAAATCATGCTTAACTCGGCCTGCATTTTTGTCACGGCAGAATGTTTTTTAACCATAAGTTACGGCCGCGGACTTCCGTGTTTAAATCTTATTGTTTTTAATATTTTTTTTTATATAATTTCAAAAGTTTTCATCCATAGTTTCCACAGTTTTCAAACAGTGTTGTTTTTGGCATCAAAGGTGCTCCTCAAATTTATTTCTCCTTGTTTTTGTTGGACCATATACTATGTTCCATATTCCAGACCTTTTTCTCTAAACTTGCATTTTGGATTACCTACCGTAGAGGGACTCTCTGATGGGAGTGCTTTTAGGCAGCGCATATGATTTTAGGCAGTGCATTCGCTTAAAGCACTCCCATCAGAGAGTCCCCATACGGTAGTTTCCAACACTTTTAAGACAACACAGGCAGTTATTACTTGATTGAAAACTTTGTATGTTTGGTTAACTCTCCGTATTTTACTCGACCAGTATTATAAAGTCACTTAATAATCGTTTTTGAGCAGTCTAAGAATGTTGACATTCCTGATATTTTTTCAACAATTGGTAAGACTTACAAGTAGACTACAGCTGGTATGTAATTGACCCCATGCGCCCTACCAACTCTTCTCATAAATTTTTGTAATCATAAAATGGCCGAGTTTACCAGTAAATTGCCGAGCTTAGTATTATATTTAACATATATATCATATTGAAAGGCATCTGCAAATTTCAACAGAAATTATCAATCACATAATACATTCCCTTTTCCCCAACCAATTTGTATTAAATTATTCTGAGACCAAATGTGTCAAATCGTAAATTATCATCAATTCTGTAGTCCCTAATCGATTTGATTATAGAGTGTCAACGATAAATGAAAATCAGGAACTATTCTTAGGATAGTATTTCGGACGTTTTTTGGGAATCCAATTTTGTTCTTAACTCCTAGGGGGATAATGCTCCAAATTTCGACCAAACGCCTTGAGTGAACCAAAAATGATTGTAAACCGGGCTCAATCGAAAATCGCTGAAACACGGGTCTAGTCAAATTTTATAAAGGACAATATAAAATATACGATTATCCCCCTACGGATTACTTGGGATGCTTAAGAGTTAAGCTCCTCAAGGCCATTAATCTTACTTAAATGGTGGAAAAGTTCAGGTTTATTTCATTACTCACAATAAATCAGCATTTCAATATAAAAATGATTGGTTAGGATCGCCACCTTGCGGTCACGAAAAAAAAATAAATTGAATACTGAGCGACTTGATCTTATTGTAGGGTATAGAACATACCTAATAATATTTATGGACAAATAATATTTGAGAAATTCAATTTTCAGCTTTCAGTTTTTGCTTTATATTTTAGTAAATATGATAATTACTATGAATCTAATTTTCCGGTATTAATTGTTGATACTTGCAAAATAGGTATTTAACTACGATAGTGTGTCCACCCTAGCCGTTAGCATTTTTCATCCGACAGATCAATTTTTGATTTATTTGATACCAATTGCATGGCTAAGAATCAAAAAATTGCTCGATTAAAGTATGACGTAAAGCTAAAAAACGTGAATTCGTCAAACATCTCGTGGTCTCCCAATCACAGACACACATTTTTTTTTGTTGTAAACTTTCTTACCAGAAAATAATCTAAGATTATTTTTCGTAAATGCCAAAATCGACGACTGTTACATTTAGTACCGAGTTGTTATTTAACCAATTCGTTCAGGATTTTGTTTTGAATGAGGAAGAGGATGTGCCGTCGGGCGAAGAGGGGTTACATGCGATTCAGACGCGGAGAGAGGCCGGACTCATTATCAGAGAACCCGACTTGAAACCAAGAACGTTCAGGTTTGCTCTCCACACATTCACTTGTTGAATAACCGCCTAACCAGTTATCTTACCAACATATTTTACACTTGTCGGAACAAAATATACTGTGATTTCCGTCCACGCCCTGGGCCGAAATCTGGGGAAATCGTAATTTCCCATTATCTTACCATTTTTTTTTTAGTTTTTTAATTATTTTTCCGATAACGGTTTTTTATATTTTAGGTTTGAATTTGACGATTTACGTATTGATTTAATTAATTTTAATTTCTAAGTTACATCATCGCCAGTTAATACCTAAGTTGAGTTATCCAACTTTCTTTTCACACGTTTTCATTCCCGCTTTCTCGATCCCGCTCCCTCCCGTTCCCATTTCCTACACTGGTTCCAGGAGCATGGAAGAAAATAATTGAAATCAATTCGCATGCCCCAATCTCGTTTTGTGTGTATAGACCGTACTCTCATTATGTACACTTTACAATGTCAAGTTGTGACGTATAATATGTGGATCATGTTAGTTGGTAATATTGACTAATATGGTATGTAACATACCGTATGTTTATATTTGCTATCCTTTGGATACCATCGAAAAAAAAAATTAATTACTATCATTATTGAAAACAACAAGGAACTTACCGTATCAGCATAGTTAGAATGTGCTGGATATAATTCTATAAGAGAAAATAGTAAAGTAGAAAGTGTTTTAGCATATAAAATGAGTTAGTTTAAATTGAGCGGCTTCGAAATAGGCTAAAAACTTTCTCTTTTTAAATTTTTCGTCGCCCGCCGTTGCGCTGACCCAGATGAGTGCGGGTAGGGTTGGTATGCTCGTCACGATAAAATATGAAGAATAGGACTTCGGAATAAACTACATAAATAGTGCGTTGTGATCTGAACATGAATAGCATACACCAGAATGAAAGTTTTGACAGTCACAAACGTGTGCACACTTAAAGTCATGATTTCTGACGGCTGTCATTAACCAAGGACTTTCTAATGGGGGGGGGGCTTTCTTTTGCTAGTCCAGGTTGCATTTCAACGCCTTTTAAATTCCAAGTTGTCTCAAAAATTCCCGACAAAAACATACGTGAAACGGAAATACATAAAATCCCTCTTAAGCTGTCCACATATCATTACGGAGGTTAACGAAAAGTATGCAAATTGTCAATCGACTGCCCGGCAACTTCCGTACTAACCCGAAAACTGTGCGTGTGTCCACGTCCCATATATAAAGAAATTCCCTAATTTCGTTTTTGATATCATTTATATTACCCGTCAGCGTTTTTTTATCTTATTCCGTCGAACAAATGTCAAACGAAAACGGGTGTCAAAAGTAAGATGTGATGAAAATGGGTTGGTCAAAGAATTACGACAAAGCCCTGTTCACTGAGCCCTCCATTGGCTTCAGATTAATACCATCATGCGTTGTTTTTACGCTTTTCAAGGTTTTTTTTCTGTTTCGAAATTTACAAACCACATAAAATTGACACAGAGCTAATTGATTAAATAAGAGAATCTGGAGAAAATTCAAGGAAAACAAAACCATTCATCAGACAATGTTAGACACAGTTTGTATATCTAGTAAAGGCTCCTTTATGAAACTTTATTATTCGAAGTACTAATTCAAAAAAATAAACTCACTGGTTTGAATAAAGTAAAAAGTCAACTTAAATTTAACTCTGACCCCAAAGAAATTGGTCCCTTCGTCCAACTTTTGTCTGGTTTACATCAATTACACCGTATACAATTAGCCGTTTTTTGGCGAACAAAAGCCTCTAAAAATAACCACTTTCGCGCATTTCGCTCCGTTATGGTCGCTATTGGCGTTTAATTAATAATTAAAAATCTCCCCAACGAGACTGTACTCGCTTATGCCTTGTGTTGGCGCTCAGACTGTCGGACTTTGAGACATCTTCATATGGTTTCGAGGATTTTTGGCAACACCATGGCTATATGAGCACCCACACATATTCAGTTTTTTTTTCTTTAAAGCAACCGAGAAAACATAATTCATTTTTAGTGCGAGCTCATTTCCAAGACAAACAAGTATGAATTCGATGCGTCGATCGTCAATTGTGTCTATAGGGTCAATTGGAGCAGGCGGTATATCCTTTACCTCAAATCCCCGACAGGGCTCTATTGACAGCCACTTCAGTCTCATCGCCCCTGACTCCGCCATAATGCCCTGGATTTTGTTTGAGTTCTTAAACGCATAAATTGGTATATTTTGAAACCACACTGTTATGTTCTAACTTATAACTCGGCATCTCGCATCTGTAGTAGTTAGCGCATCATAAAACGGATAAACTTTTTAATCTGATGTGCGTTATTTTACGAAAAAAGAACTTTAATCTCATTTTGTTACATTTCATTAAGGAATAATATTTAATCATTTGAAATAGAGTCGCCAACAAAAAGCCTGTCTAATAATTGACGGGCAAGTGTTGATTTTTTGCGATTTTTTTTTCATTAATAATTTCCAAACGACACTACTTGACTGACCTAGTGCTTATTTTGCGGCCATTCCATGTATTCTGGGGAGTAATTTTTTCGTTTAATTTACTACAAATGTATCAGGTAGTTTTGTTATTTCAGTCTTATTTGTAGCAAATCTATCTTTTTATTGGATTAGGACACCGCGTGATTTTGTAACAAAAAGACTAAAGTAACAATGTATTACAAGCAGCGCGGTGAGTTGTTTGCGTGGCTAAAGGACGCTAGCCAATAGGAGGCGCCTATAAAAAGCATGAGCCAATAGGCGCGCTTGTAATTCAGTTACAGGTGCTCCGCGCCTACGGCGCTGGCGTCTTTAACTGCTTAGTCTCAAAAAGCGACGTCTGAACACTTAGACTCATCTTTATAATCGTTAATAATCGTTAAGAATTCTAACTCTAGACAACTTTGGCATTCTTAGTCATGGTTACACAGTCGGTGCTTCTCATATTATATTGGAGTGGCGAAAAAACCTATTTTAAATCTGATTTGCTCTGCCAGGCCGTGTGGGGCGCTGTTTTAGCTTTCATTTCCGGCGTCGCGGCCATTGTGGCGCTGAAAACCGATACACCCAACTTTCCGATTTTTATGCTTTGCCATGTTACATTTGCTGCTTTGGCACCAATGATGTGCTTACTAGTTGTACCCGCAATGACTTTTCGATTACTACAAGCAGACGGTAATAAAGTTCACAGGGTCTCACTTCAGTAAAAAAACGCACCTTTATAATACAAAATATTGAATGAAAGTTTCAGGCATCGATTGGAAAATTGAGCATGGACTCATTATTTTCTTGTCGTCCGTGTTCGACATATTCATGGTTACTTTAATGGCGCTTGTTTCGATTATTATTGCCGTTAGTCAAGTTGTCAAATGTTGCTGTAAACGGAAAACTCAACAAAAGGTACCTTTCGATTACGAGATGTGTTATTATCAGTTACATTTTTCACGTTCAAAAATATGCGCCTGTTCTGAAAGTTTTTTTGAAAAAAACAGTAACCGAAACGAGCATAAACTAAACTTACTATAGTTAGCATTTGCTTCATAGACTTCACATAAAGTACCATTTGTTAGGCTCTACAAATTGTGTAGCGCAGCCTCGGCACGAATGGCTGCCTCGGCACGAATGGCTGCGCAGGGCTCGGCACGAATGGCCAAGCTGAGCCAAAAATTTCCGAAAAGGGAAAAAGCCAAGCCAAGCCTATCCAAAATTTTTCGCGAAGGGAAAAAGCCAAGCCAAACCAATGAAAATGTCTGGCTTTGCCGAGCCTTGGTGTAGCCAATGTGTGGCTATTATAGCCAGGTTCTTTAATCCCTTAAGCGGGAAGTTTTCAAAGTGGCGGGAAAAAATAAAATGGAACTGGCTAGAATAGGAAAACGATTTTTTTTCTTTCGCCAGTTCGGTATCAGTGATACCGTATCACAAAACAAATATAATATAACTAGGTACTTATATAACAATTCAGGTTCGCGTATTTCCATTATAAAACTCCCAGAACAACAAAATCGATCTTTAAAAAGACAAAACCTGCCTTTATAAACGCACTTTCACAACAAATCTTTCTTTCTGCAAATACATAAAAGACAAACGGAAGTACTTATCATACATTTTTTTATCTTTGTGCTTTATTTTATAGGTTACTAATGTACACTTGTAAAAAAGAGTTTGAACGAATGAATGTTTGAGACACATGTATCTTGTCAGACAAGTTGTAAAATCAATGTTCAATTTCGGTTGAAATAAGTGCTTGCTTTATAAGCCAGTGGTCGATTTGGCGGACATTGCTCGTCTTTGTGCGAAATTAGTCGTTCACATCTCAAATCCCCAACCAGACAGACTTTCAAGTCACACTTTAATTGAACATCCACTTTTCTGCCACTTCAATTAAGGTTACCAAGGTTTAAATGAAAGTTATTCAACCTAAAACATTTTCGCAGTTATCGCCTAAGCCTACGCCCTGCGCAGTTATCTTGCCATTTTTTAAATACTCTATTAAAAATTTGTTGACAATTTCTTGTGAAAACTACTAGATAACTAGTAACTAGAAATATGTGCCAAAAATCGTCATCCATATGAACTATTTTCAGCGAAATTGATCCTACGTTAAATACTCCCACGTTAATATAACCCTACGTAGTTATCCGGCAAGTTTTGTTGTCGCGAACCCTGCCTGATAACTGCGCAACCGGTGTATATAAACAAGGTTTAAAATGAAAAATTATTAGCCTCTGACTCGAGGTTTACCAAGGTCGCCATCATTGACAATAACTTATCGTGTATAGCAGGGCTCGGCATAATTCAAAATAAAAACGAGCTGTGCTGAACTGTCCTCTCGAGCTCAAAATTAAAAACGAGCTGTGCTGAACTGGCCTGTCAAGCTTAAAAACTGAAATGAGCTGTGCTGAACTGGCCTGTCGAGCTGAAAAATCGGAATGAGCTGTGCTGAGCTGGCCTGTCGAGCCGAAAAATAATATTGAGCTGTCCTGTGTTGGCCTCTCGAGGCCAAAAAAACATGAGCTGTCCTGTCGAACTGCCCAGCTAGCTGTCGAGCTGGGAAGGCCAGCTGGCTGTTGCCGAGCCCTGGTGTATAGTATACACTGTATACAAAAATATTTATGTAATATAGCCCAAATTGTGGCAACCCTAACTTCGATTTGCCATAAAACTCGTAAATTTATATTTCGATTGGCGTGAGACGATTTTGTTCAATTGCAATTGTTTAACGCCCAGCAACGATGAATAGCAATTATTGTCGATAATTGCCAGTGAAAACCGTTCCGACATTTGTACGACGCATTTTTGAATAAAAAATTCAGCCGTACCAGCTAGGCCAGTCACTCTCCAATCAACGGATGCGTAAACGGGGGCACCAACATAGAAATTATTTCTTGAGATTGGTTTTGTATAGTCCACGTCGGTAAATAAGGATAGTTGAAACCCTTGGTCAAGTCGTCCAAAACCAAGAATTTGTCCAGATTCAATTGTCCGACTGTCCAGGGTTTAAAATATACTCAAAACTTGATATTGATGTTTCTCAGGTTAATGAAATTTTGATGTGTTTATTGTTTACAAGTTTTGAACTTTTGTTGCATTTTTTTAATGAAATACTTCGAAAATTTTTTCAAAAAGTTTTCAAAATGTCTTTGTTTACTACACCACATGTGCACTTATTTGGACAAAAAATAATCGAGTTTTCCATTTATTCCGCCCACACACTGTGCACTTATTTGGACACTTTTTGACTGACGAAGTGTCCAAATAAGTGCACATGTAGTGTACAGTCCCGGACCCCTTTTGGCCCCCGAAATTAATTTTAAATGCTCCGAAAATATTACATAACTTTTTTTCAATATTTTTAAATCACTGATAAATTTTTATGTTACAGTATGCTTTATCTTATAAACTATGAAACTAATTTTTCAAAAATATAATCCTGGTCCTGACTCGAAATTTTGTACTGGAAGTCTGAATTTCTCCCTTGTATGCGCATTGAAATAAAACTTGTTTTGTTCTCAAATCGGACTGGTTCATCAAAATTCGATAATTTCGTAAGAGAATGGCTGGATGTTGTGTTTCTAATTTAACACCAAATACCAAATGGGTTGCACCGTTAATTAGCCTCGTTTCCGCGAGCATCCCGCATTCTCCAAGCGCGCAATTGACGTGCCACCAACCGTCGCTAAATGCTGCCTGAATCCCCTGATGTGAAAATGGCTGTGATTAGAATTTTCAAACTATATATGTCATTAATAAAATTTGGACCAAAATGAATAAATCGGGGTTGTTCATCAAAAAATTAATATGATTTCGGAAATTAGGCAGATTTTCTACCTAAAAACGAAAACTAGTTAAAATATCGTTTGAAAAACCTTGCTGCAGTGGTTGGTTATCAACGAGATTGAAAAGTCGGGATGGGAAGTACATTTTGAGGGCATTCCATTCACATTCCAATTTATAGCATGATTTATTTTCATAATTTACTTCACACATTTGGGTTGCGTGATTAAACCTCCAGCAATCGGATTTGCAGACATTCATCAAATTACCTATCAAAATTACCATCAAAAACTGTTTCATAATACCTTTGTAAATTCTAGATATTTATATAAAAAAATGTCACTCGCCCACTATACTTAAGTACCGTAGCAATAGAATCACTACTACATATTATAGTTCGATTATTAGTCATTATTAAAGTTAATCAAGTATTATAAAAAAAACATCCTAGCAAAAAAAAAATGAAAAGAGGGCCAGTTTCGGCGCTAAAGAGTAAATCTCTCATTCTTGTTTTATAACTAAAAATCTCAATTCATAGTACTAGTATAATTAGTATACATAATTACTCAGTTTTTTTAATTGTTGGATTAGCAGTAGTTCTTTATTTTATCTAAACAGTTATCACACATGTTCCCATCTTTACTATTTTTGTTAACAACAACCGGTAATTACGAGCTATTTTGAACTGATACAATACTTGTTTCATCTTGATTAAGTACAACAGTATTATTTCATAATAATATCTCGATTTATTAGCCATTTGGAAAAGACAATGGTGAACCACAAAATGTAAAACATACTATAAACACGCAACAGTCTATTAATAATGCATGAGGGTGTGTTATGCGAGTAACGGAGCACCCAATTTAATTTCATTTCCAGGTTTAAATACCAGGGTTATAGTACACCGAGTACTCCCTCAACTGGTATAAAGTTCACACGCATTATTTCATTTATACTCGCTTAGTAACGTTTTTGAGAACGTTTTTGTTACCGTCGGTAGTACCCAAACTGGTTACAGTCCCTACCTAGTTAACGGGTATCTTGAAATCTGAAAATCGTACCCGTTAACTAGGTAGGGGACCTTCCACCAAAAAATCCATATAATGTCATTCCACTCAGAGTGGTTTTTGCTTTTTTGATATTTTAATGCTGTTTTCTGATTATAAATATCGGGTACGAATTAGGGAATTTTCTTCAGCGGTCTAAGTTTACAAAATCCATTGAAATAAAAGTTGATAAAGTAGTGTACCCGCTAACTAGGTAGGTTGGTGTCATAGGGTTAGTCAAATATGTGTTCAAAGTCTTCAATTCGTCTAAAAACGCTATTGATCTTATAGACTTGGATTTACTGATTACAAAAATACATTACACCACACTGAAATTTTAACTCCTAGCACCTCAAAAGGACGAAAAACTAGCCTTTTTAGACATTTTT
>SCLG01000013.1:14375-34873 GCA_004367875.1 Oikopleura albicans | reverse complement strand
TTAATAAAAAACGCGAATTTTTATGCCCTTGTTATGCACAGTGGTCCTAGACACTCATATCAGATTTGACCTTCCAGAATGAGAATTTTTAAAACTTTATATTTTCTCATTCTTTTTCATTTCTGGTCACTTCCGGTGACTAGAAAAAAAGTGAAAACCGGAAATCGAAAAATGTAACCGGGTCAAAAAACCGGCTTGTCGAACTCACCCGGATTCCCTTTTAAAATTTTATAAATTTTCATTCTGGAAGGTCAAATCTGTTATGAGTGTCTAGGAGCACTGTGTTATGGTCAAAATGAGGAAAATCCTTACATTATGTAAAAATAAGTGCAATTTTGATAGTCTTTTTTGATAAGTCGCGAATTTCCGGTTGTAGCTCAATTAAACCTAGATTCATCCTACATGTATTACAAGATGTAATTTTCAAAAGTACTAATTCATAAACGTAATAAAATTTTATTACGAATTCTACTACAGTCCTTGATTCCATAAGGGGCGCTTCCATAACGGCCGTTTATCACATAACGGCCCTTTTTGTCCTCCAAAAACGGCCGTTTATTCCATAACGGCCCATTTTACCTCAAAAAACGGCCGTTTACCCCATAACGGCCGCTTTTTTCGAGAACCGAAAACGGCCGTTATGGAATTAAGGACTGTAGTATATTATCCCATTCTGATATTTTGCACTTCATCACTTTTCCTTTTTTTCATTGTGCTCTTTAGCACGTTATACATTTTAAATCGGTACTTCAGTCTAAGAAACTTAGATGAATGTGACATACCGTACATAGAGGTAACATTATTATTATTATTTCCTTTTATTGCTTCCAAAATGCAGAAAGGCTGAACTTCAAAGTGAAATAATAACTGTGTGTATCAAGCGCAAAGGGGTTTATGAGTCCATTCCTTCGCAAGGCTAGAATCATATTGTCCCTGTAATATAGTTTGTTTTTAATAAATATACATGATAATTGACGATTTATAGAAAATAGATAGTTTTGAGTTATTATAAAAATAGATTTTCTAAAAAAATAGATTTTTCCTTTATATACATTTTTACATAATTAATTTTACATGGATGCCAAAGTTTTATTTACTAAATTTGAAAAAAAGCAATTTTACATGTTCGTGCTATAAACTGAGTGTAGAATAAACAACCAGCGCAATTGATTTGTGTTCCGTTTAATTCGCACAAGTGTGTGTTTTTTTTTTTGATTTGTGTCAAAAATTTTCTAGAATTCCAGGGTGATTTTGTTTAAAAACACCGTTTTTCGATATTTTTGTTTAGTTTACCGAAGAACTTCTCTTATGGTGGACCCCCGAAAAAAGGCTCGAAATGTTATCGAGCGTGATTTTGCGAATTTGGAAATCGATGCTTTCACTATTGCCCCACCATATTCTGGTAATGATGATGAAGATTTATCGGCTCATAACCAAATTCTACAAGATTGTAACGAAGGTTAGTACATGTTACAAATTTCGAACACAATTTCTTAATTTTACACTATGCCTCTCTCACGCCTAACAAATAATCGCGCATATGTGATTTACCACAACTCATGTTTCAACTAGGTACATGTTTTAATAATTATTATTATTTTTGTGGCAGAAAGAATATGTAAGCAATATGGAAAATAATTACGATGGTAATTTTCCATATGGTATAGAAAGTTGAGTATTTAACTGTTTTGGTTTTTGCCGAATATAATGGTATATGACCGTGTTTTTCATAATTATTATTTGGTAATTTGTAATTTTAAATTACTTTTAGTAAATTTTCAAAAGTAAAGTATCAATATTATACATCCGAAAATGTCCAATACTGACGCTAGTCCGAAAAAAGGACTGTTAGGGTAAGGGCTGGATTTTTGTTTTGCTTTGAATAGACATTTGTAAGTTGTGATTTTAATTATTTTCAGTACATTCTCAAAAGTAAATTATCAATATTTTATACCTAAAGATATCTAATAATGACGTTAGTCCGAAAAAAAAGGGACTGTTAGAGTAAGGGTTGGATTTTTGTTTTGATTTGAATAGACATTTGTAAAGTGGTGATATGTTAATTTACAGTGCGTAGAAAAGAAAAAGCAATATTTCGAGGTCGTAATTTAACTATTTCTGTTTAGTTATTGCGTCCGGGCATATGACTCCAGAAATAAACTCGGAAGTGTTGATTGAACTTGGACACCATATGGCCGACCACTATTCTTCGCAGAATAATGTTTTTCATTGGCAACAAGAGCAGGCAATTTCCGAGTACAATAAGGTAATTGATGAACGAAAACGGTTCTTGGCGCTTAACCCTTGGGGTACATTTGATCGAGTATATAACATTGACACCAGGGGAGATTTCAATTATCTCTTCCAAGTCAGAACCGATGCGATCGATCAGATAAAATTGCTCGCCAAAACGGTTGTGCCGCCATTTATTGCCCGTCGGACCAAAAATGACGATGAAGTCCGTGCTATGGTCGCGCAACATCTGGGTTTGATAGGTGTGTTCGTATCGCAGTTTTTCACTCATCAAATCTGTCCCGATATCGTCGGTGGTGGCAAGTTGTCTTCACCTTTAATTCAATCCGTTATATATGATAACGAAAAAGCCAAGAAAGTCGACAATAAAGAAACGATTGTTAAAGAGTCGTTAACGAATGTCAAAAAATCAACTGAATCGAAAAATCCACCAGCAACTCCTCTTAACCCAGACCAGTCGGCCGAAAAATGTTCGACCAAAACACCAGCAAAGCCAACCGTCCAAGCACCTTCCGTTGAAATGCCAAAGCAGTTTGTAGAAAGCCATACTCAAACGAATTCGAGTGACAAGTTCGTGGCCGCCCCAGTGTCATATCGGTTTGTTGTTGAACTTGAAAATTTATTCATGAAATTCCATATAACGGATGTTGTGTGCGAGCCAATATTGTTACATGCCGAGCGTGTTGCATTGTTTGTGACTCATTTAAAAGCTTTGATGTGTGTTTTTGGACTCGAAAGTACCAAAGAAATCGATGACTTTTTCCTTCGCACTAGTCCACATCGTGCTGCGCAACTTATGAATTCAAGCTTTTTCCGGCCTCGTATGTATAAACGATTTATTCGAAATTTTCTCAATGATTGTGGATGTTCCGGGGCGAAGACGGGATCGTATGTACTGACAGTTTCCGGAAGTTCAGAAGATTTTTTCTGTTATCATTCGCCACTTCCGCACACAATATGGTCTCAATACAACAAGCTTTATCAGCTGTATGTTTCGGCACGGCCACATTTGACTTTGTCGATCAATCAGCCAGTCAAGCGGAAACCGGAAGTAAAAGTGCCATTTGGTAATCGAACCGCCAACTATGTACCCGTTGATGATACAGTAGTTGACGACGACGGTGACGAGTTCGATTTGGAATTTGATGATGAAGGGTTTTTGAAAATGACTTCGACACCGTTATATGACAAGATAATGCAGACCCCTAAGTATTTTTCAAAGTTATTGAAGTTCAAGACTTGCCCTTGTATCAAGGTAGCCCATCACATTATCGACGTCCACTCTACGAAGTTTGACTGTAATGTGATGTACAACGCTCTGATGGTTTCCTCATTGTCATTGAAGAATGTTTTTTTCCAGCATCAAATATTGAATTTTTCGAATATCCAAGAGTCTGTCGATCGATTCACCGTTGCTGAAGGGCACGCAGCTGAGGGTACTACGACGCGAATGAAGGAGGCTGATGCTCAGCGGTTAGAGTTCCCGGCACTGTTCGATTTATCCGTAAATGATGTTTCAAATAATGTCGAAAGATGGCTTGAAGAAGGCATATTGAGTGCCGATCCGTCCTGCTCTTCAGGTTATCGTATTGTTGAACTTGAAAAACTTCGTAGTGAGTACGCGGCTTTGAAGGCCGAGGACGATTATTTTATCGAACAAAAATTTTCTGGCGACTTGTGGCGCTCGGAGGTTTTTAGCGTTTTTTATAAATGGGATGGAGGCGTGATAGTGGTATCCAACGGTGTGCGCTATGACCTGCCGTTTGAATGCAGAAAATTCTTCTTCAAGGGCGCATTTTATTTCCCAAAACGTGAAATATTCCCAAACGGAGTTGATGATGAGCCAGTTTATGCGACAATTCGCAATAGTGCGGTTCAAGATGCCGTTTTGAGAAGAATTCATCGATATAAAGATGATGGAATTATTGAGCATGTTGACCTTGAAGTATTGGTGTCAAAGGTTATTGAAGAAGAATTCCCTGCATCTCCCGAAAATCCCCTTGAAAGGTCGAAATTGTTGGTTCCACATTTTTGTTTTGTGTCATACATGCCAAATTTGACTGGACTACATTCTCAAAATGTGAGCGCTGATGACGACTTCCAACTGTTCCCACAGTCGAAACTAATGACAATCATACCCGGATTTGGAAGTGCTAACGGGCCCGACCCAGTGAAAAAGAGCCACGGGGCCGTTAAACATCAACCCTTGTTTTTGGCTCTATTGGAAACCCTTGGCTATAAATTCAGTGTTGAACCAATTACATCCGACATAAATTGGGAGCACATCAGAGGACATTATCAATCGCCACACGTACGTTTGCGCACCTTTATCTTGAGCTCAAAATATGTACAAGGATGTGTCCCTTTGAACATCGGATGCGTCACGGTGAAACTCGACGACCCATGCGAGTTAAATTTATGTCGACCGACCTCTCAACAGGACTCTTATCAGTTCCTGTATTTATTATATGTTATGGACCGTCAAAGGACTGAATGTCGATTTGGCGATGTTTGTCCAGCTACGACTTTTGTCGACTCATATCTATCCTGTTACGAAACCTCACCGAATATAGACTATAATGCACAAGTTATCCTTGGGTATACGCGGGACCTTACTGTATTCCCAGCCCTACGTGTTAGCTTTGCAACTCGAACTTTATTTCTACGTTTTTTTGCATGGAGCATTGTTCGTATGGTTATTCTTGTGCGTCTTAAAGCTCGGATGGTTAATCAACATGGAATGATAGATCCTTTTTACAAACGTATTGATGCAATGCGACATTGTTTCTATTGTGGGTTTTATGTTCACACAATGAAAGATATCTTAGAGCACAACCGGATGCAAAATCCTCTAGGGTTTCTTGATGAGTCTGAGGTTTTGGAACAATTGTCAAAAATGAAGGTAAATGATATTTGAAATTATTTAGTAGATAAAAAAAATTTATAAGAAAATATGAACATTTATGAATTTTTGAGGCCTCCTTTTTTTTTGAAACTTTGTACATCTAATAATGTGGAAAAATTTGATTTCTCCAATTTTGCGTGCGAAATGTTATTTTCTGTTTTTTTTTAAATTTAATAGGTAACTATTTGATAGTTGGAAATATTATAATTGCGGGTTTAATTAGATTATCCCGAGAGCTTGGCTCTGATATTTATATGGTTAAAAGAAGAATTTAATTGGAAGAATAAGAAATATATCTTTATTGGTATTAGATACCGTTTTACCAAGGTTTAACCTTTACAAGAATAAAAAAAAGTGATAAAATAGACTATATAAATTATAATAAAATCTTTTAAAATATATGATATACAAGAGATTTTTCTCTCTATTTTTAATTTTCCGGTTATAGGCGCCATGTATAATATTTTATGTAAATATGAAAAACATTTTTAACTTTTTTAATTGTAAGATTGTTAAGCGGAAGAAAAGTTAAGCGGAGATTTATACTTTATATCAAAATGAAACAAAGGTAAAAGAAAAAGATGGGGGATAAAAAAATAGCTGTTGTTGATTATGTCCCAATAATATTCTACGAAAGTACTCATCTCAAATTAGGAGTGATTATCCCAATTTCAACGGTTTTTCCGTTGGCTCTTTAGCGTTTGATATTTGATTGTTTTCGCCCCATAAAACGAAAAGTACTTCACAAATTTTGTCATAGAGAAAGAGAAAAAAAAAATTACTTTTGCATTTTGGTGGGGAAAATGTTTTTCTACCCTGTGGAATACTTTGAGTGTTTTACATTTTTTTTTTTGGTCAAAATACGACAATGGACTCAAAATTTATTTTACACACACAAAAAAAAAAAAAGAAAGAAAATATTTTAATATGATTTTAAGGGGGAAGGTTTTTCGTATTCAATCTTTTCTGAATTATTGTTATAAAAAATTCCTGAAGTTTTCTTATTTTTTAGATAAGAGTTTTTTGTATTCGTTATGGACTTTACCGCGGAAATAGCCAAACCCGTAAAAATTTTCCAAATTGGCGCTGGGAGTACCTTCAAAGATATTTGGAAGTACAATTGTTTAAGACGCATTGCTGAGCACGAAGAAAATTGCTCCTTGGGTGAATTATCTCTTATCGAACGCGGTATAACCGCAAATTTCAAGCGTATAATACCGTCGTTCGAAAGATTCGCTCATTTTTTCTCGAAGGTAATCCAGCCAAAATTCGACATGTCTGGGAAGAAATCCCTCAATTAATATTTTTCCAAATTATATTTTGAGTTCTAGATACTTCATAATTTGTCGAATTGGTATTTTTGGATGTCATATTAAATGAGTATGCACTTTCATGGGATATATTTTTTTTATAAGAGAAATTCATAAGAAAGTCATTTCTGGGATAATCGTTAACAGAAATAAGTGTTCTGTTAGCTCAGAGAAAGTTGAGTCAGTTTTTATTATATATTTTTGATTGTGGTCATATTTTCTGATTTAAGTATTACAATTTACTTGTTTCTTATATTTAAATTTTAATACTAAGAAATAATGTGTGCTGCAAATTAAACTAAAGCTATTCGCTAATGGGTACATGTTTCATTTGGTGAAAATTGTCATATTTTTTTATAGTAAAAGCCCACTATTTTAAAAACCCTATTACAATGTTTTTAGGTCGACGTTAACTTATTGAATGCTGAGGTTTTGGAGACGACTGCTGGGTGTAATGGCCGCCAAATCCTTCCTCCTCTCATGACTGCTGCGATGATGTATCAACCGATGTTGAACTCCGTTGATTTGCCAAAATTCGATCCTCATACGGAACGGGTTTTCATGTTTTTTTTTTAAATTAACTTTTCCATTAACTGGACGTTATTTATACTTTTCATGGTTGTATGTTTATTCGATTTTTGTTCACCATCAATTTGAGTACCATATTTATATATACCGGACAAAATTCTAATTTAACCCCCGCGCGCCTTTTATTTCCGCTTTCATCGAAATTAATTTTAACTATGTCTACTATGTTGTATTTTTCTAATTTGGCCTGTTTTTGATTTTGTTGATTGAATAGTGATAAAAATGAGGCGAAAAATTTGAAGTAATAATAACAGAGACTTAATTATTCACTAATTTAACATTTTATGAAAACAGAAAACCCGTAAAAGATGTGGATGAATTTCCTCAACAATTCCGAGAGGCGTCTTGTGCGATTATCATTTAACAGGGTCGATATGGATATTTCCCGATTCAAGACGTTTGATTTGGAGTTCCGTCAATACGTCCGTCGTGGGATGAATTTCCACTCTCGTTTGTCCGCTGATCTCATGGATATGCCCGATCTCCCTTTGCCCTTCATTCCCAAGAATGTGTCATCTTATCGCCGAATATTAGAGGATGGCCTTGTTATTGGTGATCTCCCATCCAGTTTCACCAATATGGCGCCGATAATTCGTCAATTGGACAGCGTAGTGGATGGTATCAAATATAATCTTCAAGCCCCCAAAACTTTCCGACAGGTATTTACCGATTCAATTGGATTTGAACCCGCATTTGAGCTGTCTGGTACCCCCGCCTTTACCCAATTCATGATGAAACATGGGTTTGGTTTCGCGGCAGGTGATGAGGGGTTCGAGGAGCATGTCACCCCAGCCCGTTTGGTGGAGTTCATTGATAAGTTATGTGGTACAATTTATTTGTGCAACAAAGAAGTTGAACTGATGGAACGTTTTAATAAAGGTACATTAGTTTTATTTATCTGTTAACTTGTTAGATTGGGCATGTTTAATTGATCTCTAAGATTTTTTTTGTTTTTATGATAACTTATTTGAAAAAAAAGATTACAATTACGAATATTATTTTCCGAATTCAAGATTTTCAAAAAAAAAACCATTTTTCTAAGTCCCCAAAGAAATTAAAATTTGCATTTCTTTACAATTTTCCTTGTATAGTAGGAAGTAATGTTTTTTAATGATTTTTACGGTACAAGTCTGGTCCATTTGTTGGTTAATTTTTCCCATCCATACATGTACGTTTTTTTTTAAAAAAACTATATTTGTAGGGTTGTACGATTTGGCAACGAATGCCCTATGTATGGTGAAGTTCAATGACCGATTTACGAAAAATGTCGAAAGTATTAGCCGTTCAATGTCAAACGTTGAGCGATACTTGGGTGGCCTTTATGTTGGTCATCTGAATGTTTCTGGTCAGACACTCGTCGAAAATACCCATACCGTATATGGCCCGCTAACTGCACAGTTGGACTCTGTGCGTTCGTCCGCCATGTCATCAGTAAGTTAAATTTAAATTATATATTTTATTTTTAGCGCTGTCCTGCTAGCTATGATGATGTTGTATATTTTTTTTTGTTAATGAAATAAAATTTGATTTTTTATTAATGTTAATTTACCCAATGTTTTCTGATAAATTTTTGAATATAAAAGATTTGATTTCAAAAATGCAAAATTCACAATTTTCGCCGACTTTTGAATGAAATGGAAAATTCGAAAAAAAATAATATGTTGAAATTGTTAATTTATCTCTAATACTAATTTATTTTTAGTTGGTTCCGATTGGGTATAAGGTTGACCAAAATGATGTTGCTTGTCGGGTTCAAATCAAAAAAATGGCTATACATGATCTTGAGGACATTGAGTGTTTCGCTCATGAGATGAACAAGTCATTCTTTGAGCGGCTTGACTCAACGCCTGATGAGCCGTTTGTTGTAGCTGACGATTCAATCAATAATAGCCAATTGGAGAAACGGGATTCGGAAACATTGGCCCAGTTTGATCGCGCATTTAACCCGGTGAAAGAGTCCTTGAACAGCGGGAGTTTAAAGTACACGGCAGATTCGCTTGAGTTGTCGTCTACAAATTTTGGATCCGCAAAACCCGCCACGCTTGGTGTTGAGCCAGCTAAAACCGTTCAAGTTGCGCGCAATTATACCAAATCCGTGGCCAAGACGCGTTCCATTAAAGGCACACCGGTTCCCGCAATCCCTGATATTCAAACCGTGCCTAAATACTGTCAATCAGTGATTGGTCAGTTTCCATCGCGAAAGACTTCGATTTGGCCAACTCCAACTGCATGTCCAGTGACGCCTGTACCCTACCCAATTTCTGACTCAGCAGAGGTAATTGAAAATATTAATTTTTAATTGGGTTTAGCGTTTATGGTTGCTATGATATTGATAAATTATTGTGTTATTCGTTTAAAAATTGATTTTTAGAATTTACTCCATGTTTTTTTAAGAAAGAATGTTATTTTATAATTTGTATGATATGTTTCAATATTTTTAATCTTAACTTATAATTTAAATTTGAATCTTGATAATTTTTGAATATTGTAAATTTAGAGAACTTATTTTACCGTTTTTAGTTACGAACCCCTGGCTGCAGTGCAATGCCCGCTTTGACACGAATGTCGACTAGTAAGAAGCGTAAACGGACGCTGTTTTTGGATTTTTCTTCAACATCGAGTGGTACTGTACCGGAGGCTAAACGCGAACATATTGATCCAGAGGATGAATGTTCACTAGTGCTAGACTGCGTCAATGATGCCGAATGTTCCGTAGGTGAGATTTCTGGCGGAACCGGTTTTCGATTACAGAATGATGATGGTGAGACCATCGAGCTTCGTGCGTCTGTTGCAACTGGGTGTGCCGGAGATGATGAGAAATGGACATTGTATTTTGGGTTGGACAATCTTCTGGAGGTCAAAACTGCGCGCGGTGCGCCGATCTGTTTGATTCTGAATCCCGGCCCAATCGACCCACAAGTTCGTCACAGTTCACCCGAAAATATGCCCAGGTCGGCATGGGATACGATGGATGTCCATTTACACAACATTTCTGGCATCGACTGGGCTGATGACACAAACAATGTTCCCCCAGGTCATGCCGATGTTACAGTCCCTCCTCCTTATGCTGACTTCACCCAGTATTCTGATGACGACGACGAGCTACCTGGAAGTGCCTAGTGAATTTTTAAAAGAAAAGTATGAAAAAATAAAGAGAAAAAACATGTTTCTACTGTGTCCCCGGAGCCTGTATAAGTTTTTGATTTAAAAAAAAGTTTTTACTAGTTTTAGATTAGTTATACGTTGTAATTTTTTTTTAAAAATTTATTTTATAAGTAGATCTTCAATATTTGATAGTTTTTGTATAAATTTATTTACATTCTAATTAATTTTTTGTTTCATTAAATGAAGTTTTTATTTTTTATATAAAAAATTATTTATTNGTTTTTTAAATAAATTTCTAATTAAATTATTAATTCCTTAGGAATTTTTATTTTGTCTCCCCTTTTTCTTATTAGCTTAAAGCTTTTATATTTGATTTTAAATTTTTCTTTATTTTTCCTATAGTTCGAAATGATATTGAAATTCAAAAATTTTTTATTTTTCAAAAAAAAAAAAAAATGCGCTGCAGCAAGAGAAACAGTATCCTATAAAGTTGTTAAAAACGTAACTTATTGAAATTATTTGTTCTGACCACAGTATATCCTAAAAAAAATTTTTTTTTTGCCAAAGTTCAATATTAAACTGAAATCTAAGATTAAAATCAAATTTACAATAATCGCCGTTTTGACTCTAAATATGTTGTGTGCAGGAGGCAAGCCAATCAGATTGGCGCATTTTGTTTTAGCAATTCCACGCGATAATAAAAAGTAAAAAAAATGAAAATATAAAAGTTATAAAAAAAATTCAATATACAGAGATGTGAAATCACTAATATTTTTATATTAATGAAGTTGATAAAAAAATAATATATATAAATAGTAAAAAAAAAAAATTTTATAATATAAACAATTTTGTTTATTATTTTTTGAAAAGTGATGTTGGTTATTAAAAAATTTCATTATGAATGGTTTTCTTTTTTTTTTGCAAATACAATAATAGTTATGAAAAAATTCCATGCAATTACATTCCCGTTTTTAGGGCGAATGTGGTGATCAGCTATTGTGTAGACCTAGGTTAACCCTCCTAAAGAGGTGGTTATTTTTGTGATTTTCACACAACTTTTTATTTTAACATAACGGTTTTTGGTGTAGGGGTTTTTTAGTTTGACCATAATCCCCATTTTGACATTTATGGTTTTATTCTTAATCAAAACTGTATATACGGCGTCATCCGGGAATTAATCTGTATATTTTTATCATTCGGTGTAATATTGTTACTTGACTAAAGCTCGTACACCATGTATAAAAGTACACATATTAAACATATACAGCGATTTTTGTTGTTTTTTTTTTGTGGTGCAAAAATTTTTTTTTATAGAATCCGTGTTTTGATAAAATTTTCTATATCTGAGGTGGTCGTGCTAAAGCTGGGATTTTCTAGAAGTTTAATTCTATAAATCCTAACAATGTATTTAAATTTGTTGAATTTTGTATCCTTGAAATTATAAAATTTGTAATTTGTATCATTAGTATCAAATTTTCTATAATTTGCACAGTTTTTGTTACATTTAGGACACATACGTTCGAAAAATTCCTGATGCTGACAACGAAGTTTGTAATATTTTTTTACGTTCGTTGAGAACTGTTCTGATCCAATACTGTTCCTTAATTTGAGTGGGAGGTTATTAAACTCTCTGCACCACATATTTGGTGCGGTATCTAATGGGTCGCTAATTTTTATTGTTAGCTTAAGACCAATGCGTGGTAGGTTTATTAAATTTTTTAGTACAATTTGTTTTATGACCCCTACCGCTTCCCATACTGGTTGTAACTCGAAAAGGATTGAATTTAGTCTTTGCATCATGTTTAACCTATGCAGGTTTGCAAAACTAATCAGCGAAGCCCGTTCTAATAAAATGTATTGTGAGATTGTTCCATATTGAATTCTTGAACGTTCAATTTTATTTGTAAATTTTCTGTGACAGAGCTTGTTTACCGGAGTTTGGATATTTTTATAGTTTATGTGTGATAAGTGCGGTACATATGCAATACCGTGGTTAAATTTACCGTTACAAAACGCCGAAATGGTGGTTGTGATTGTTTTTTTCTTTGTAAATTTTGAAAAATTGCTAATCATTCTACATCTATTTGATATTGACATTTTCAATTTTTCAATATATGGAACAAAGCTTAATTTTTGATCCATATTTACACCTAACATAGAAATTTCTTTATGTAGTTCAATATTTTCACCATAAGTCTGGATGTTAATTTGTGACAGTTCTTGTCTAGAAAATTTTCCGAAGGTCATACCAAATGTTTTTTTTGTATTTAGAGTAATATTATGTCTTTTACAAAAATCATGGAACGATTTTAGGGCTGAGTTACTTTTTTCCAAAAAAATGTCAAAGTTGTTTTCACAGATTACTAATTGGTCATCGTCCGCAAAACTAAATGCGTCGATTCCCCTTGGCAGTTCGTGGCTCTCAGTCATAAGTGCACTAAATAGAAATGTGCTTAAATTACTGCCTTGGCTGTATCCTCTGTCTGCAGTATCATATGCTACTGAGACCTCATTATCGATTTTGACTTTAACTGTAGCCTGTATTAAAAAACTACGAATCAATCGTAGGGTTGTGATATCACAGTACTTTGCTAATTTGCGTAAAATCAAAAAGGTGTCGACAGAACCGAATGCGTTTGACAGGTCGGTCAAAATGACCATGTTATATTTTTTATTTTGTCGTTTGGAATATTTTCTAAATTCATTAATTAAGAGTCCTACACTATGAAATCTCCTAAAACCAAATTGATTTTTATGCATTAGTTCTTTTTTTGTCCAAAAATCTGTCATTTGTAAACAGATGATTTTTTCGACGATATTACAAACTGTCGGAGCCACGTGTATTGGTCGATAATTTTTTACATTATTCTTGTCCCCTTTTTTATACACTGGCATGCATTTCAACTCACGGAAGCTTTTAAGGTATTTTCCTTGATAAAAGCAACATTTTAAAATATGTAATAATGGTTCTAGCGCGATATTATCTAGAATTTTGAGGAAGGAAATATTTATACCATCCCAGCCCGATGAGTTTTTTGAATTTTTGGCTCTTTTTAAAATTTCATTTATGTCTGTTAGGGGATTTTTACTAGTTAAGTTGAAATTTGTATCGAATTTAAAATTATGGATTGACCCTGTGTTGTTTTCCCATGGTGTTTTCTCTAGCGGTTCATAATCAAAACTCAAATTATGGAATTTTTTTGCAAAATCATTGGCTTTTAGATTTTTTGATATGCCTGAATCCTGATTTTTGAACTTATCTAAATATGCCCACTCCAATTTGTTGCTTTTGGCTCTATCCGTTATATCCCGTTCCCAAAATTGCCTTATGTTACGCCTCTGTTCAGCCTGTAATTCACGTTTAAGTGAAATGTACGTGTTATCTGTTTTTAAATTAAAATTATGAATTTTACTTTGTTTGTATCTTTTCTTGAGAGATTTTTTAATTTCGTAATAACACAAACTAAGTTGACAATCCTTAATTCCCGACTTGACCTTAACGTAGTAAGGCGGATTCGCTTCGTTCAGACTATTACTGTAAATATCCGATATGTCCTGGCAGATGTTGTTATGGTTTTTGAATTCCGGGTCTTCTGAGATTTTTGCGTTTATGTTATTTTTGATCAAATTTACTTTTACTGTTTCGTTAATTTTTTTATTTAAATCTAATGATTTGTCCGTTATCCTTTTCCTAATTTTTATTGATTTTTGTTTATTTCTAAAGAATTTGTAAGGTATTTCAAACAGGATACCGTTGTGATCTGAAAACTGGTTACATTCAGTGTCCAAAATCCTTTTTATGTAATGTGGTTTCATATCCAAGTTTTCCGAAAAATGATGTTTTAGAATTGTCACTAGGTGACCGATAAACTGATGATAGTATTATGTAATCGTCCTTTTTTGGTCCTGTTATTACTTGACATGAAGTCGAATTTAATTCGCCTATGAGTTGTATGCTTATTATCCTTTTTTCTAGGTTTTGTTTAAAAATGATTGATGTTGTTATCAGATCTTTACACTTTTTAGAAAATATTTTATAACCGTTTGGTTCAGTTATTTTTCCTGTTGCATACAGTTCACAAATTAAAAAGATATCTATATCGGGGTGTAATGTTGTCATAGTTTTTATAGGATCAAAAAGGTCGTTTTTTATATGACATCTAGGGATGTTTACCGACATTACATTTAGGGTTGATTTCGTAATAATTTTAGATTCTAAGTTAGGTTCTTCCAAATTCTTAAAAAAATCATCACCCAATTTTACATTGTTTTTTATTACATCATCGCCGTTTAACCACTTGATATTGTCCCCAAATGGGTCAAAATCATTTTCAATGCGATCTGATATGCGGTCTGACATGCCTACTCTACTCAACTCGCCCAAGTCATTCTCTGTCTCCGAAATTGCCCTGCTTGATTCTATTTTGCTAGAATCGTTTTGATTTTGATAATGGTTATTGTACACTTTAAAGTTTGAGTCATGCGGATGATCGTATATTTTTATTATAAACCAGCAAGTTTTTGGCGAGCTATTGTAATAATAAAGAATAAATGTTAATTGATATTTTAACGTGTGCTTATGTACAAAAAATGATTGCACATGTTAAAATAGCATATGTGGATAGAAATACGTAAATTCGAAATGTTTAGTAGCAAAATATAAATAAAAATGTTGTTAGTTTTTTTAACAGTTATGGTTGTTGTTGTAGTAGTTGTAGTTGTTGTTGTTTGAATTTTGTTTTTGCACATTGTATTAACATTCCCTTTTGAAATTTCAATTCTAATTACAAATATGTTAAAAGAATTTCGATTAGATTCAGGTATGAAAAATAAGTGTCTATCCGGGTTTATTGGGGTTAGGGTTGGGGTTGATGGTAATGGTGTATAATCGTAGCAAAACATAAGGTATTTGAAAGATTCTATTGCATATTTACAGTTTTTGTGATTATTTATATATTTTGTACGACTGATACCCCTTTATTGATATTTATTTTTGTTATTTTTTTGTTTTGATGAATTCGGAAAATTTACCTGTGCTAGTGACAAAGCTTGCGTGAAGTTTGATATAAATGAGAAGGCATTTTGGGTCATTGACGGTACCACAGGGCTCATCTGGTCAGATAATTCCGTTTCATTTCGATCGTTTTCGGGTTTTGATATTGAAGATCTGGTCGACCTTCGGCGCACCTCTCTATTGTCGTCATCATCCGCCTTGCGCTTCAGTGACTTCCCGCTCGAGCTTGACGACGAACTTTGAGAATATGACCTCAATTTGATCGGCTCTTTGCTTCTGTTATCAATATTTGAAATTTCACTTTCTGTTAATTTTTTGAAATTTTCGTAGTCGGATGCCCGTTCCGTGTTCGCGCTTGTTGGTTCGTGTTCCAAGACTCCACCATTGCTCCCTTTATAGGAATTATTAGACACAGCCTCGTCTTCGACTTCATCATCGTCCTCAAAAACACTGCCATCGATTTCTTTCGGGGTTATTTTTTGTTTGCCCTCTTTTTCGGCCAAAATCGCTCTAATTTCGGCTGATTTTTCTGAGGCTTTATAACCCACCGCAGTATTGAGAATATCATTAAATTCTTCAATAGAGCTAATCATTTCAACCCTTGCGCGCAATTCAATTTGAGACGATTGGCATTTTAAGTCGTTTATTACCTTATTCAAGGTCGACTTGTAAGACTCTTTAATCTGGGTGAAGTTTCCTGGGTTACTAATTTGGCTGTCCGTGGTGTCCACTTCCGAATATGCGGCAATATCTTTGATTTCTTCAAGGTCAATTGTGCTGGACGAATCCATTTCATCGTAGATGCGGCCTTCGTTCCTGAGGCCATCAATCACTGGCATTTTTGGAACTTTTTTTTCTTCCACTCGGCCCTGTTGAATATGTTTTTTCTCGATCATTTGACCTTCTGGGCGTTGAAATGGTACCAGCAAGTGGGAAGATGCGTTTTCTGGGTATAGCTGCAAGTTAACGCCAGGTTTGTTGCCCGCTGAGCCCTTATCTTCGTAGTATTTTTTAACCTGCTCTGGATTTGTCGCCACTCGCTTGATTTGGTCAGACAGGTAATTTCGAGTTTGAATGTTAATTGAAGAAATATCAAAGCCTCTTTTATGTATGTTAAACTGTTTAACAAACTGTGAGTCATTTTGGCACCAATAATTTGCGTATTCGACTGCCCCTTCACCGACATAATTATGTTTAAAAGTAATGCGTTTGTCAGTCAAATTGACTGTTGGCAAATCATAAATTGTAGGCTTATTAAAATGTACGTTTTGTGAGGGGTCGACTTTTTTCATCAAATTATTATATTTTTCAACTGAATGCCAGTTTACATAGCTGCTGTTGTTAAAATCGTGTGCGAATGACCGCATGTATTCGAAAAAACCGTCTGTTTTCAAATTGCGACAGTATGTCCAGCTTATTATTCTTTTGCCAGAGTCACTCACATAGTCGTTGATACAAACTTTCATGCGAATTATTTCTGAGTCAAGAAATTTGTACTCTGGATTGATATTATGAATAAACTGGGGAAACATGCGTAGGACAAGAAAATAAAGTTCTTTTTTTCTAAACGAAATTTTGAAGCAGCTCAATTTTTTCGATTCAGGGTCGATAAAAATGTTTTCTCGGAATTCCGAGCAGAAAGTCTGCATTTCAAGCATGAAATGCTCTTTGTCCTTTCCCGTCATATAGAGCCACAGTGAAAGGGGGGTCGTAATAAGCACCTTTGGTTTAATGCACTGTTGCAGGCTCTCGCGAAAGTCAGTTTTAGAATCATAGACATTAAAATTGGCTGAGGTATTATTAATTTCGGCAAGAGTTTTCGTTTCTGTTTCTCCGATTGAGTAATTTGGGGCCAAACCAATAATAATTGCCTCGTTGCCAATTGGGCGTTTTACTGTTGGAATGACGTTTTGCTCCAAATTAAACAATTCAACTCCTTCGAGAGTGTCCATAGCCAATCAGAGACGAGTATTTCGGCCACTTTTCAAAAAATAAATGGTCGATTTACTGGATAACTGGTCGATGAAATTTTTCTCTGATTTTTTGTTGTTTTGTTTATAGTTGATATTGTTCGTATATGAATTTTCAGATCTCCATCTCTATTGGAAAAAAAGAAGAAATTTTGAATTAAAAATGTGCGTCCGACCTCTAAAAGTCAAAACGCTATACCTGTTGCAATGAAGATAAATGGCCAATCCCCACTTACATCTTTAGAGTAAGGTATTTCAGCGAACTAAATCAAACTAAATCATAAAGTTAAGAGGTTTTATTGACATAAAAATATCGAGAATTTAAGTCCATTTTAACATTTGACTTTTTCAGAACTATATTTTTAATGTTTTGTGCTGATTCATAATTGCTTTTAAAGTCGATTAAAATATAATTTATCCAAAAATAGTGCCCTAATCAAAATCCCGTTAAATGAGAAACATAATCTTATAATACGTTTCGTAACAAATTGATTAGCATAATCTTATCATTTTCTTATCGGGAGTTTAAATGGTGCGAAATATGTAAAACGTGCATTTTGCTCCGATCTTTAAGGACGGTCTCAGCCTGCAAATCTAAATAATTTCTAAGACGTACAAGCAGTAATCGTTGGGCGTTAACCCTTAGAATTGACCATAGTCTACTGGCCATAGTAAGCTCAAACCACGTGAAAAATATCAAATCACCCAAAGTTTACTAATCGGCTTTTTTGAGCCAAAATTACGCTGGGCGGAAAAGTGTAGGCGTCGCAAGTATGCGTTGGGAAAAATTGCGCATTTTGAAAAATCGGCGCGTTAGTTAACGTTTGAGAATGGGGAAAATTAGAAGGGTGGCGAACGCTAGCGTTGTGTTAATAAAATACAAAACTCTGTTGTAGTTCCCAATTATAGTGCGTGGACTAATAACTGACAACGATTAAAACAGTTGTCGAGAATAGGGTTGCAAAAAATGGCAAAACACGCTTGTCGACAAACCACGCATTTTCTGAACTTTAAAAAATCTACCGACTAACGACGACAAACGCTCAAAACTCTTTCTTTTTCAAACCTGGTCGGGAACTCAAGAGTTATCCTTCTTCGACCTAAACCAATTTCCGTTTCCGTTTTAAACGGCGATTAGACTTGTTTTATGCCAAAGTTCTGATTTTTGTTTGGACTTATTTTCACTGCCAGAAAAGCAACCTTAAGGGTCGAGGGAATTGTCTTGGGATAAATAAATGCGTTCTGAAAAAATTATATTCGTGAATTTCATGACCTTTTTTCGTGACTTCTTTGGCGAAAAATCCAGCCGTTATGAAAGGGCCCGTTATGGGAGAACCCCTAATGGGAGTAAGGACTGTATGTTTAGGGACTGTATTGTTTAGGGACAGCTGCGTGGAGTATATTAACTTGATATCACTTATTTACTTATAACATACCAGCATATTCTAATCTCATACTATTTTACGTAATCATAATATGTAAATAACGGACGTTTCTAGGTGCTTATCTATCCCTAATACGTTGACCCATATATTAGATTACTTTTGTTTTGATATTTATTTATAATTTTTCTGTCCGCCGCACGTTTTACAAAATCCACCTTGATTTGAAAAGCACACCAATCACTTTTTTGTCGTTCATTGAAAATAAACGACGTTTTTAAATCATTAACTCCTACAGGGAAGATTTGATGCGGCCGAATATGAATTGTCGTAAAGATGCCAGTTCGGTTCCTGAACTATTTTGAATTTTCCTCTTGGTATAACTGAAATTATTCCTTATTGCACCTAATCACGTTTTGGATTCTCTAAAATAGCGTCCCCAATGAGATTATTTGTCCCCTAGTGGTCATTTTTGATGGTTTTCAGAAAAACGTATCTGAAAAGACAGTTTATCAAACAAGCAATATTTTGACCCGAAGGCACTTTGGGAGAAAAAAATAAAGCTTCAGAGCTGAAAAATAACATAATGATTAGAATGGCACTAATTAATACGGGTGGAAAAAGCTCAATCAACCAAATTCCCCCGGAAATGGCAAAACGAAATGCCAAGCTCTCGGTCTCATATTCGATTTCAACATTGGAAATTGAACGTTTGATGATTTTTTTTATTTCAAATTTCTAATCACCAAAAACACAGGTCGATTAAATGTTTGCTCTTGATCAAATTGAGATATCCTCAAATCCGTTTGGAACTTCCGTGAACATTCGAATCGATGATTTTGCCAGGTTGCGGAAATGCGGTTCTAACCGTNAGTTTAACCGTGGTCGCCGAAGAGGCCGGCATACTAACGGCTGCCTTTTTGACGACATCGAGCACGTTGTTCATTTGCTCGAAAATTAGCTTGTTGTCATTTTTGAGCGCTTTCGTTGAGTTTGTAATCTAAAATGTGATTTTGAACATTCGTATTAATTTACAGATTAATTGAGTTGAATCAACCATTTGGAGATCGTAGTTGTAATCTGATAAATCTGCTTTGACTTGATTAATCTCCTTTGTGTTGTCTGAAATGCGGTCTTGGGTGACATCGAGGTCGGCTTGAATTTCGCGCAATGCGGAAGAGTTAAACGTGGGAACCACTCCAGTCGACACTTTTTGTGTTATTATTGGCGCGACCGTGGTTGCCCAGCTAGCCTGTTCGCGCTCCTCAATTTCACCATTTTCTCTAGAATTCACGTTATCTCCTCAATATAAAGAAAGTGTCTGGAGGAGGTAATACCATAAAAGTATTAAAATGTATGATCTAACCTACGCGTTTTACTAAAGTCCTTAATTTTACGTTAGGGGTCCCAGCCAGGGCTCGGCATAATCAATTGTCTAGCTTGACTTGGTTTAGCTTAAGTTGGATTTTTTTAGCAAGTGGCTTGGCTTTTGTTGCCGAGCCATTCTTGCCGGGCCCTGGTCCCACCCTTATATGGCGAAGACGGCCATTAGTTGAGGGGCGACTCCTCTTTACTCTTTTTGTATAAGATTTTAATCAATTTGTACTTTATGGCAATTCATACGGTCTTATTTTCTAGGTTCAACCAGTTCAGTCAAATTATTATCAAAATAAAAAATATTCGTTATACCCGCGTATTGGCCCGTCGAATCGACAGAGATAAGAAGCCGGTATGGTCCACTCTTCAATGCCAGTGGTCTCGTCACACTTAGCGTCCATCATTCGACCTCTACCCCAAGGGCCCATGACCAGCATTGCACAGTCCTCGTTTCGAAAACGATCATCCGGTTGGCCGTCGATCCATTTCAGGTACGACGCAACTTCGTTTCGGAGCGTTTTCCACACACCTTCTCTTTCAAGATCACTAAAAATAAACAAAAACAATCGATTATTCATAAAATTCTATTATTTT
>SCLG01000012.1:1337934-1351293 GCA_004367875.1 Oikopleura albicans | reverse complement strand
TGTAACATATTGAGTTCGCAATTAAGTTTCGGCAACTTACATAAATGAGATTCTTAACGCGTATCGCCTACTTTTCGTATGTCATAACTGAACATGGTTTCTCCTGTGAAATTAGTTCATTATTTGAATTTAAAGTTCTCAACCCTTGGTATGAAACAAAAACAATTAGGTCATTCCACAAATTGGTACTGAATTTACAATTTCTGCTTCATGTTGACTAAGCATTCAAGTGAACGTCTTATTACTTGCAGAAAAGGATCAGAACAAAAAATATTCTAAAAGCGGTCTTAATGTTAAATAGCGACCACATGGAAAATTGTGTTTTTATAACCATATAACCACTTTTATGCTCTAATCACAAGACCATAAAATAGCACCGACTGAATCCGAATCATTTCTTTAACGCCGAAAGGGTAAAATGTCTAATGTGTCGACAAAAAAGATAAAAGGCAATAAAGTGTAAAGGTAATAAGGTGTAAAATTGTTTTACTAGTCTTAGTGCAAAGATCAAATGAAGTTCTTGCCCGATATGGCCAGAACGGACCACACGGCTTACGCGTTTGGTAGTGGATCATGACAGTTAAATAACCATTTTACTGCTCGTTGTTTTATCGCGCTATTTTTTTTCTCGAGAAATTTCCAGAACTCTTTATTTTATTTATTTATCCCCACAAGGTTCTCGAGCACCTGTCGCACTTATCGGGCCGTTTTTATTGCTAAAGAGGCATAAAGGGATATTTATTTGTTTCATGTGAATTCTCATTCGATTGACAACATAAATATAATATTGAATATATATAGGTACCTGTGTAACAACTGCTCGAATTATTCTCTGAAATCTCTCAATGACCTAAAAAGTCAGTTTGGTGCGCATTTTCGGGGTACGTTTCACGAAAGGTTGAACTTATGTCGTAAAAATTAATTGTTCAGATTTCATCGATAAAAAGAGATTGTGTTAAAAAATAATGATCTGTCCTACTTTCTTGCTATTTTCGCGCAAATACAAAAAACATGATTTTCAAACATGAAACGGAGCTAATCGAGTGGTACCAGGAGGTGAGACCTCTGCGGAGTACCCGTAATTGTAAGCTCGTTGCAAAGCAGGGTGGATAAGAACAACTGTTACAGATAAAAAGCTTTCTAAAGTTTAAAGAGGAATATAAAACCTAACTAGCAATAATTCTTGAAATTTATTTTTGTTCTTCGGAATTATTTTCTTTTACATTCTGACGAATTTTGATGAATTTGAGCACCTTACACCAGTGTTCCCGCGGGAAAACACCGGGCAAAAACGGGATCCCGTTGTCATTTCCTACATTGCCTAACACTAATAACTAATTTGAGCGAGGGCTACAAGTCTTGTTATTTTGTCTTATTTTGTTTATCGAAAAACTGGCGAGCACCCTAATGAACTATTGTCCAAATAGGCAATTTGTTCAAGTGATGAACAGGGGCACCGTCTGAATTTTATTATTTGGCGAATAGTTAATCCGCCGAAATTTTCCGCTTTGGAGCATTTTCAGCAAATGGAGATTGCGGATTACCCTTTCGCCACAAAAAATAGTGCGTTCAGACGGTGCATGTACAGGGTGTACACCCTTTGTGCCGCAAACTTTCGGGTACCGTGCCGGAGTACCCGTCCGTGTCATACGCTCCGTGTTAAAAGCTCTCAAATTGGTGTATAGACAAAAACCGATCACATTTTCTTTATGCATTTCTACTAAATCTTTCATTTGAAAAAAAAAGAAAGAATCTTTCCGTAACCACTTTGACCCTTTGGCCGGTTTAATATCTACCGCTCATAGATTAGATTAGGGCTCTTTTAATTTCTTTCAGGAGGATGCTCAATCATGCAATTTTGGGGAAAGGAATCTTCGGTTTGGCCCAATTTCGTGAATTACAATTTGTCAAAGTCGACGGAAATCAGTGTGGCCGAAAGATAGAATAAAATCCTCTTCAATTGGTGTGAAGAAATAAAAAGAATATTTCAAATTTAGTGTTTTTATAGTCGAAATGTATAAACCCCAAATTACCCGCTTATCGTCTATTTCTGGAGTATTTTCCGCTAGAATTATACTTTTTTTAAATTATACTTTGTAAGTTTTGTAACATTGGGTGACCGAACGGCTAGTCCGTCATATTCGCCATATCATGATTAAAAATGGGTAATTAGAACAAATTAAGAATAATGAAAGAACAGTATTATATTGGCAAACTGCCTATTTCACCGCAGTCGGAAAATCTTCAAAAAAACTTACTTACGTAAGCCCAATTTTGCTTGTAAATCGAAAGTTTCGACAGACACTACGACTTGAGCATAAACCCTAACCTAACTAACTATAAGTTCTAGGGCCCTTTTTATGATTTTTACATGTCTTACTTCAACAATATATTGGATTACAACGACTTTCAGTGCGACATCCGTATGTACTTAAAATTCAAACATGAAGTTTTTTTTCAATGTCACCCGTAACTATTGTGAAAAGTTTTCTCTGAAAACCAGAATTTGTCAACTATTATATTTGACAGATTATAAATCGGACTAAAAAACTTAAACGTGCACAAAGTTTAGATTTTAATTGTTTTGGAATCGAATCTGAATATAGTGCAGATACCAATGCTACTAAAACATTTTCCGTCTCAGTTATTCAACGGAATTCGTTTCTGGTCCCAGTTTTGTTCATTCATCATCAAAGATTATGTAACGTAGATACACTATGACTATTACATGAACTATTACATGAACTTGAAATAAATTCATTCAATTGCAAAAAACTACGCGTAGTTGAAAAGTGTGAAAGGAATAAGAACTAACCTGGATTGATGAAATTGTCGTTGATAAAGTTGTTGTTGTTGTTTAAATCGTCGTTTGTTTAACTCTCTACTTTTGGCGCATTATTAACAGTTCAATACCACCGTATTAATCACACTTAAAAATTTGTTGACTAATGAGTTATTACAAGTTTACCGAAAATATCTAATCGACTTTTGAGCAGCCGCATGTACCATTTGGCACAGATCGATCAAAATATGTTCTTTCTGGTTAACGCATACATTAGATGGATTTATGACACAATAATCTAAAGAACTCAAAGTTCTAAAATAAAACAAGAAATAGCTATTTCTTAACCGGCGTCGGTTATGAAACTGAACAACCAAATTTTTGTACCGTTTTTTTTCGAAAATTGTCTTTATGACATACAAGCTGGTACATTTTTTATCTACAATTTTGTACCTCAATGCTTTTGGTCTAGCTGAATTTCCTAAAACGGTACAAGTGGACTGTTTGTTACTAAGACTACAAATGACTTGAAATTTAATCGAGTCTATCGCGGTGATTTTCAAACGCGAAAAAAATAAATAATGTTACCACTTTTTGGTAACGTTGCTTGACAGCGCGTCTGAGGCCTATGTGGCCTGTCATATGTCCTTGTTTGAGCTATTTCCTTCTTTGGACCAATGACAGGCCACATAGGCCTAAAACGCGCTGTCACGCAACGTTACCAAAAAGTGGTAACATTACTCATTTTGCTCGCGTTTGAAAATGACTGCGATAATAAACTGACTCAGCATTTTTTATAAAAAGCCCTTAATTTTGTGAAAAAAAATGAGTTTACCTAAATGCAAAAAAACTGACTTGACCTTATAGCGGTCCAAATGTCAGACTTAACAATTGATTAGTTATCTCTATTAGGTAAACTCTTTTGGCCCGACCAATTTTGCACCAAAAAGTATCATTATATTGGAATAACCTAAAACGTACACTTGATGTCAAATATAATTATCATAATAATTATAATTAATCATAATTATTAATATATAAATAATAATTATCAATCAATCGTAAAATTTTTCTAAAAAATGTGATAATTTTCTCAGAAAAATATAAATGTAAAAGGGGTATTTCTGATCAAAAGAAATGTTTAATCAATCGCAAGAAAATAATGTAAAAGATTAAAGAAGTTCGTGTTGCTCGACTTATTTTCTTTATCAACAAAAACGGATTAGGTTCAATGCGTTTCATCACGTATTAAAAATGTCGAATCGTGGACGATTGGTTTTTTTCAGTTTTCGAAACTGACACCAATTGGTTTTTGAAAATAAATAAAACTGTAAATTCGCCGAGAAATACGTAACTCCTCCTAATTATGCCATCGTTGATTAAAGTGGTCGCTATTGCTTTGAAGGACATAATTTTAGTCCTAAGGACCGGCCAGTCATGTTTGAACTCAAAAATTGAACTCAAAAATCACTCTTAGTTCATTTTTTTTTGTCAAACATTTGATGTTTTTCTTATAACGCGAAGCATGACTAATTCTAAAAATTTTTTTTTGCAAATTCTGACCAAATTTGAATTCTTAAAACTGCTCATACAATTTTTCAAAAATAAAAAAAATCTTTACTTGTTTTTTTAATGTCTAATTTGTACATGAACGTAGTCTACATATTTTGCATTATGCTCCGAGAAATAACTAAACATAATTTGGTTACAAAGCTCGGTACGAATCACAACACTTTACAGAATTTTCGGCTAATTTTTCTATTGAAATTTTGCTGAAAACTCGTTCATTAGTTGAGTACTATTGGTGTTATTGATTTACTTTTTTGAAAATATTATTGAGAAACTTATTACGCGTAATCACATGAAGGCTTTATGCTATATCATTTCTTGAAACTTTAATTGCTACTAATTAAGCTTCTCGGATAATACGTTTGTCGAAAAAGACCGCGGTGCCGGAAATCCAAAAAACGAGATTATAGCCAATCGAGCTCTAATACAGGTTTAGTCTCATGAAAATCGGCTGCGCGCTTCTAGTATACCGTGTCGGCATATTTTAAGATGGTATTGGCCAATAGGGGCACCCCATTGCACGAAAAAAGAAGAAAATTGCTCTATTCTAGAAACGCGCAGCCGATTTTCATGAGGCTAAACCGGTATAAGTTTTTCAAATGACCATATTTTCCCTATATGAACGTATGGGACCCCAGAGATTTTAGTTTATTGTTTGCCTGTTTCAGCGTCTGTTAAATTCAAACCCTTCTCTATCTTTTTTATTTTTAATTAGGTCATAGAGCGGTTAACATGAAGAATACCAGCCTGGGGTTTCCAAGCAAAAAACGTGAGTACTTTTTTAAATAATAAGCACCTTGTCAAATACAGTTTCTCTTTTGTATGAAATCATTCCAATTAAGTTTTGTCTCAAACTTCGTGCTAAAACTATTTGAAAAACGGCCAGATGGTCTGAATTCATGTGATGTATGATTTTCGAAAAAAAGTATGCCATGATGTCATCAAGTGCCGATAAATCAAAAGACGTTCTTTTCCACACATGTGGAACACGCGGGATTCATTCCTTGTCTAAGAAAAAAATAAACTTGGACGTCACCCACAAGACATAAAATCAAACTTAATCGCTTGAGTCAAGTTCAAGCCCAGTCATTCTTATGTAACTAATATCTGGCAACGTAAACAAGCAAGTGTTATCATTTGTTTTCCATTTAAAAATAACGGTTACCATAGTTGAAACTTGGATGAAAACAGTAGCGGAACGTTAGTGAAAACAATGATCCCTTGTTAATTAAATTTTGTTGATTAAGTTTTGAAAAGAACCTATTTTTAAACGGTCGCTAATGTGTTGTGATCACTTAAGTTTGAGATATTTTGCAGCCGTCCGAGATTACCGACGCATCGCTGGATATTATAATATTAAAATGTGTGGAAGTTACAAACACTTTTTTTTTTGGCTAAAATGTTCTTTTATGGCACTCTCAATTTGAACGTGGTTAACCCCCGTTCTTAGTTTATCTAAGTTTACAATAATTTTTCTTCTTCTTAACTCTCAGGGCGAGAACGGTGCAAATTTTCTTCAACGCCTGAAATCGACCGAAAATGATATTAAACCGGGTTTAATCTAAAATCGCCCAAACACGAAAAGTCGAGTCAAATTTCATGAGGAACAATATAAAATATACAACGAAACTGATTTTTTCGGTAAAAACTACAGAATTCGAAGTTTCTCGAACGGTACTGTCTTAAAAGGTACCAAAAACGTTTTTTCTTTAGATCGTCGAAAAATTCTAGAACTCACTACAGACACTTACGGGATTGGATTTTTCCACATTACCGTGTTAACTTTTTGAGCTCTACATTTTGGCCAAAACAGACTTTTAGTCAATGGGCCCTAGAGGTCTCTAGGCTCTTTTAGTTCCTTTTATACGTTATACGGTATCACTTATACGTTTTAATAAACTACCTCTCGATTCTCGAACACGTTTAAAATCGCCGATGTTCCATTTTTATTTATTTCATCTTGAAAACATGAAAATATGAAAAAACTCTTGAGAGTTAAGTAAAAAAGTCCTTACGCACAGAAAAGTCCAAAAAAATTATCGCAAACACGTTTTTTCGCAGAAGAAAACATCAACGACTTATTGACCGGTTTGGTCAATTCGAAAAACGGGTGTTAACTATTCTATAAATGGGCGTTGGTTAGCGTGAACGTTAGAACAGTTTAACCATTCGCTTCTCGGGCGGAATCCGTTAACAACTAAATACACAAAATTGTTAACGTGTGTGTTTAACAATCCGCAGTAGGGTTTTTGCGTTAATACCTTAAATCGTCAACATGAGAGGCAAGTTGAACAAAAAGGTTCATGAGAAGCAATTAGAACTATTTTAAACTAGAGTGTTTTTTTTTTACTACGTACAAAATTGTTAAAATTATTTCGTAACTGTAGAGTTTGACAAGAGGGTCTTTTCGTTCAAAACGACATCTAAATAGTTCTTACAAAAAAATTTTTGCCATCAAACAAAATTTGTAAATTCAACAATGACAAAAAAAAAACGTTCGCTCGCAGTGATTGAGTTTAAATAACGAAAAAAGACTTTGTTAAAAATTTGCTAAATGCATTTTTGGCGAAAACTACGTTTCATGTTTTTTATATTAACTAAAACTTGTTGGTATTGTAGTTATAAAAATTGCTTGTTTTTTTAGATTATATTTCAAAAGAATTAAAATACTGTCGGGTGTCTCTTGATGTGCATTTTCCAATTGCAAAAAAGGTGCATATCTAGAGAGATACGCACATCTAGCGAGAATTGATTGCCGTACTGAGAATCTGACCACTTTTTCAAATAAGTCTATAATTGCAATATTCGTATTTTACTAAAAAGGGTTTAATATGAAAGAAATATAAAACAAACATTTTTTTAGATTACGAATAATCATTTTTTGTTAGAGAGCATGTTTGTGCCATATATTTTTTTTACAAAATTATTCATCAAAATACACTTTAGTACGGCTTTTCGGGCGTGAATATGCATATTTGAAACGTCTTAATGAACTTTTTTTTGAAAAAGGAGGCCAAAAACTGCTAGAGGTTCATTAGGAAAAAGTCAGCTTGAAAAGGAGTACACCTAGAGGTGTTTACAAATTTTCGTAAAAAACGCAACCTAAGGAGACATGCAAATTCAAAAGATATCACAGGCACATCTAGAAACCCCTGACTGTACTATTATTTTTCTTTATTATCAAACGATAAGCAAAACTTACATTTAAACTATTTTTTCCCACCACAAAAGTCTCTGAGTTTTTTTTTCACAAAAAGATATAATAACCAGAATAAATTTTTAGCCGTGAGATTTTGTCAACAGAACTAGAATGAACCTCACCGAAACACAATTACTCATTAAATAGAAAACAGCATATAATATGTGTGTAATATTTGTTTAATATGTTGCTTAATTTGATTTTTATGGACATCTCCTAAAACATGGTTGAATAATTTAACCAACCATATAACTCAAGTGGTCTTTAATGTGGTCAGTCTGCCTCACCTAACAATTACAAACACACACAGAAATGTCATCAGAGTTCCAAAATGTATTTATAGATTATTTGTCGAAAATTCAATATAAAAACAATGTTAGTTTTTCAAACAAAACTTATCAGCTAGAAGTAATTCGATTTAATTTCCGAGTTCGATTTAATTTTCGAGTTCATTTGACTATTTTTGTCGATCATCATTATATTGAAAAATTTGCAATTTTTCATCATAAAGACCTGACTGTTGTACCGGTTGATTTTCATGAAAATCGGCCGAGCGTTTCTATTTTACCGTGCACGGCCGTGTCGGCATATTTAAAGATGATATAAAGTCGGGAGAAAAGAGTGGCACCCTAGTTCCAAATAAAAAAGGGAAAATTGGTCTTTATATCATCTGAAAATATGCCGACACGGTAAACTAGAAACGCTGGGCCGATTTTCATTAAACTCAACCGGTACAGGTTTAGCCTCATGAAAATCGGCTGAGCGTTTCTAGAATAGACCAATTTTCTTCTTTTTTCTTGCAATGGGGTGCTCCTATTGGCCAATATCATTTTAAAATATGCCGACACGGTATACTAGAAACGCGCAGCCGATTTTCATGAGACTAAACCAGTAGTATGACAGTGCTGCTTGAAATTTAAGGGTTAGGCCGTGTCTAATAATTCCAAAAGTGTATAAAGCCTTACTAACAGTATTAAAACTGGTAACCGGATGTAAATTTCCGGTTATTCGGAAATTAATCGAAAGTAAAAAATAACCGTGATAGGCAAATTAACCGAAAACTCCGATAGGGGATAACTCTAACATACAAAAATACAAAGAGTGCATATAGTGTCGCGTTAATACGTAACAATATCGCGTTAAAGTTGAATTTCGATCAAAAAAATCTTACTGATCCAGCATTTCGTTTAAAGTCGTTAAGCCAAACATTATTTACGTTAGCGTTAACAAATGTATCCTGTATTAACTCGTCAAGGTCATTATTTTTAGACAGAAGCTAACTCGTTTGTCTCTTCAGCGAAAATTCCATAAAAATGCGCCATTCCTGTCACTGATCTGATTTTGTGCTCTTTTTATAGAAGATTAATTTACTTTAATTAATCACTTTTTCGTCACTTTTTTTGATTGTTATTTTTATTGTTTTTTGGAATGGTATCAGCCTAAATAAAATCTTCTTTCTTGATGATCTTACCGCCGGTTGAAAACGTGCAAAATGCGGTTTGTGGCCAGTAAACGTTTCTTACGTAAAAAGAAACATAATAGGTGTTGTCTGTTGTTTTGGGTGATCACACTGTAGTTTAGGCAAATAAAAAATGTCACAAAATTTGCAGGAGTGGTTAACCCCTAAATGATTGTTATTAACCGCCCCTATACGATTCTTTTTTGCGATTTTCTCATAAATATTTTAGTTCTTGTTTGATTTAATATTGTGTTTTTCATGAAAATTAGGTCAAATTTCCAGACTAAACCAGGTTAACTGCGCAGTGTGTAGGCGATTTACTTGGAAAAAGTGGCGGTTAACTGCAAATAAGGGTGAAAGTGTCAAAGTGGCGGTTAAGGGAAAATAACGTTTTTGACCAATGAGAATTCGGAAATTTGGAGAAAAAAAAACCAAAAAGGATGAGTCATAAATTATTATGACTCATAATATTAAATTGAAAAAATATAATGATATGAAAAATTTTAAATTAAAATATTTTAATTAAGAGTGGTAACCACCCTAAACAAATTGAAATAAAAGTTTTAAACTAGTTTTAATCTGAAAAGACAAAACAAAAAACAAAAAAGGAAATTGTCCGGAATTGAAACTATATTTTAAATATTTTCGAAAATCATGTGAAATTAACAATTGAAACAAAAACTTCGATTTTAAAAAACGTTAGTATATCATTATTTAAGGCTGTTATTAAATAGATAAATAACGGGTATGTGCAGAATAAAAAACAGTTTTGTTTTTGAACTACCCTAACGAAGTTAGTTGACGAAAACTTTGCACAAAAACAATTATTGATCATTTAAAAAAATAGTAAAATTGATCACTAAGGCTCAAAATTTCTAAATATTTATGAAAAATTTCCATATATGTGAAAATTCCAAAAGGCGGTCAACTGCAAACTGGCGGTTAACTGCGCAGGGCGTAGGCGTGATCCCTGGAAAATAGTGGGACCCCTAACTGGCGGTTAACTGCAAAAGTGGCGGTTAAGAGGGTGGCGGTTAACTGCGCACCCTGTGTAGCAGTATACATTGCTCGGGATTATATAGTAATTAACCCATATTGGTCAATTCAAATTCTGACCTATCTACTCTATTTCGTGACTGTGATTTTTAGTCTAATTTTTAAGTTATGGGACCCTGAGTTTTTTTTTTAACAAAAGACCGATTATAGTAATTAGTTACATTTTTGTATATAATCAATGTTATGTATAATTACCTAATTAATCCTATCATTTTTTGCGGCTGGGCTCGGCTCGGCTTTTTACCGAACATATGGCTCGCGCCAGCTCAAAAGTTCGACCCAATTATGCCGAGCCCTTCTAAGCACTAACGTGCCACTTTTAACAAAAAATTGCATACTCAAATGCTATCTATGAGAGGTCTCCCTAAAGAGCAGCCTTTTGGGTCATATTTGACTTGATATTCACGTATAACTCATCTTGAAGAAATGAAATTCGGAGTTAATAAAATTTTGAGAATTTATTTCTCTACGACCTTATAGACCCCATATATATGTGATCACCCTGACAAAGGTCGTTCTCTTATGTGCTCCAACAATAAAGGTCCCTCTTCGTCGTTTTGCTTGACTGAAAAATTACCTCTTTTTTCAATACTTAACAAGTGGCTGAATTGTGAGAATTTTTGGTGTCTTCCTTTCTCGCCGTTTTTTTTTTCGTTTTGCCTCGATTTCAAATATTAATGCTTACAATCTTGACCTTCTTCAATCTTTAACACTCTGTTTTTCTGCGGCTGTTGGCGATTGAATGTAGAGAATCCAGGTTACAAGGGATCTGGCTTCTGCGTTTGTCAAATCTAGAATAATTAAAACCCCCCACAAAGAAACCCCCTTAAAAATATACCGATATAATAATTAGTGTAGAAAATGGTCTGGTTCGACTGCCAAGAAACGAACGTCGTCAATTCGTGTTGCTTTCAGCTGAACGGATTTGGCTGGATAAATCTGAATGAGTTATGATTACTTGAAATATATAAATATACGTTATAGATTGATGAAAAACTGGAAAAATACGAGCTGCTTTGATCCGAAAATTGCACGGGGAAAAGATATTTGTCAAGTGAACGATTCTGAAATTAAAAATATATATATATTTGTTTTTAGAAAGCGTAACGTTCTTCCCATTGGTTTCGGTCCCTCTGACCTCGTTTTTCGAGAAAATTTTTGTTCAAAATTCAATTTTAAAATCAAGGTATGTAACAGGTTATTTATGAATATGCCGAGAAAATTAGGTGTAAGATTTTATATAAAAGCGGCGTGTATTTGATAATTAAATCCGTTAATTTTAATTTCGTAACATTTTTTTTTCAATATAAAAAGCGGCGGTGATATCAAGACAATTGCCACTTTTCTGTTAATTTCCACGTCACTTCCATCAGGAAAAAGTGTTATTTGTCAAATTAATTGCTCAGAAACCTAACCAATCACAGCGTACTAATTTAATGTTTTTACGCGCTTCGAATTTTGGCGCAAAACGTTTGTTGAACGCATATCTGAAATCCGTCACTTAACTAGAGGTACATTTATAAACGTTCACGAGAAAATTTCGAGAATGTTGATAACTAATAATCTGGAATTCTCAACCCTGACAAATATCCACCTTGGGCTCCAAAAAAATGACAGTCGCAAAACGTTATCACGGTCGTCGTCGGAATTAAATCGAAAATCATTCAACATTTTTTTTTTTTGCAAATGCCATCACATATTTCCTCCAAAGAAACGATGTTAATCAAAATGCATCGAAAAGTTCAGTGGGATTTCCCAAAATTTATTTTTGTTTGAAACAAAAAAAAATGAATATTTTATCGCGGTAAATGTCGCGGTTAAACGAAAAAGAGACGGATATACCGGTAAAGGTATTTTTTATTTTTGGAACATCGACTCAATTTTAATCAATTTATCTTCAAAATGTTATTTGTGTTAAGTTAACAAAAGAGGTGACAAAGATATTGTTCCCGGAAAAGATTCCGGAAGCCATAGTTATGAAAACCTGAAAACATTTTTTTGTAATTCAAAAATGAGATGAAAGTCAAATTTCAGGACAAAAAAGGACTTTTAGTCAAAATAACAAATAGTTCCGGGATTGAACTATCTACATATTTCATGTGGTTGGAAAAGTATACAGGGTTTTTGCACTCACATGAAATAAAAAGTTTTTTTTTGTATTTGCCTAGTCGCATTGGAGACTTATTTTCAAATAATGAGCCCGTCATTTAAATAATTCCCCATTCTAGCGAAGGGTCCCCTTTTGATGAGAATCGCCTTTTATTGATCATTCTCGAATGAAGTGCCACACTCAAAATATAATGCAAAAAGGAAGTGCAACAAAAAACGTGATGATTAATTGCTTATGAGCACTACAGAAAATACCAGCGTTGTTTTTAATTTCTTATTTTTTTGGCCTATTGCCGCCCCAAACGTAATTTTATAATTTCTCAAAAAATGTTTTGGGCCTTATTAACGCCATGTAGAGAACAAAACAGCAATGCAAATATATTTGGTTTAAAATTTGAGCAATCAACTTGTATTTCCAATTAAGCCCAGTTTTAAAGTGGTCATAAAAGTGGTTCCCACTTCTAAGGTAGATGAACGTTGTTAAGACAACGGGTTAGGGGAAGAATATAGGTAGCCCTGATAATGATATAATTATCCGTGTCAAGAGCTGCTCAATTCAGCGCTTTTGGCACCGATTTAAACTTTTTCAGTTCTTTTGTTCTTTTTAGCCGTTAATGTAACCGTTAATCTGATACCACTAAGCAGGTGTATGTGACGATGACACGCGCCCTGGATTTAATATCACTACTCGGTTTTACAAAAAAAAAGAATCACGAAAAAGAACAAACGGCACTAAAATCGTCAAGTTTTCGGTCAACAAAAATATTATTTTAATTTAGTCCGTTGCGTTCATTTCATTTTGACAGCTTTGTTGGGTTTTTTACCAAAAAAGCTATGCTATACTTAGTTGAACTTTCGCCTAGATATTTTTGAAGCATGAATATAAAAAAAAATCAGCTCAAAAGTTGAGCTACGGAGAATGGAGGCCTCGTTCGCCAGATATCTAAGTCTACAAACAGCTTTAAATCATATAAAATCCATACAGCTTATTTTGTCGAATAAGATACGGAACATTTTTTCCATCTTTTTCCGCACAATAATTGAACGAGGTCATTCTTGTAAGACCATTACATTTACGTTGTTTACATTTACGTTGTTGACATTTACGTTCTGTACATTTACGTTGTTTACATTTACGTAGTGTACATTTACGTTGTTTACATTTACATTGTTGACATTCACGTT
>SCLG01000012.1:1274341-1337789 GCA_004367875.1 Oikopleura albicans | reverse complement strand
ACATTAACGTTGTTAACATTTACGTTGTTTACAGTTAAGTTGTTTTAAGACATTGCATTTATTCTAGTATATTTGTGAGATAATTGCACATAAAAAACGCGTTCCTAAAGCCCGAGATTGTTAAATAAATGTCGAGTCGCGAAATATATAGGTCCGTTTTTCAAATCATGAAAAAATTCTGTTTAAAAACGTCATGCCTGTCATTCTAAAAAGTAAAACGTGACTTTCTATGATTGCCATATCCTCTTATTACAAGGACATTAGGGCGAGCTTGCGCGGTTGGCTTGTGGTGAAGAGGGTGCTCTAGAAGGGATACAAAAAACGTTAACACCGACCTTTAATTTTGAACATGACAGATTGAACTAGATTTGAACTGAGTCCCAGTGCTCATATTAGTCAAATTAACTCCTGTACACCGGATTTGAACAGTTTGTTTGACATGGCATTTGAATGCACTTAACCGTTTTATGGAGTCAGGCGGTATATTTTAACGAATATTTGAATTATCATATGGTTTCGAAAGTGTTCATTTGAGCAAATCCTTTATTTGGGAATCGTTATTTATATCACCAGTATACATGAACCGCCCTGAAAATGGGTACATTTTGTTAATGGTTGACTTTCAAAAATTTTAGTCTAAACTATAACCCGTTTGAATACAGTGCCGTTACTGACGCAGGTCTTTTACAAGAATTCAAGATGAAATTAAGCCAATAAAAATCCTGACGAAGACACGAGAAACAATTTGGCTTAGATGCAGATTTACGATTTCTGCTTTTCGAAATGAGGGTAAAGCTTTTTCGTCCAGTGGTTTTGATCGTCGTAATTAACGATATAGTGAGCTTATCATATAAAGCAGTACACTAACGCATGATTTTTTAGTGTATTTTGTAGCAAAATCCCCGCGGTGTCCCCATTCATTATACATATATGACAGATATGACATCACTATCTCTTTTATGGATTGAGACACCTCGTGGAGTTTGCTACAAAATTAAAATCCCTCACAAAGATGTAGGTACAATTGGTCACAGAGGACGACAGGATAGGGCCTGTATCATGAGCCTCAAGGCGGAAAAGAATGACTGTTAGGAAAAAAATGTTATCAACGGACTTGTGCGCTGCCTTTACTGTGTTTTTCTGGGTCGAAGACAATCGTTGGCTGCGGTACTAGTCTGACAAATTAATAACGAACATTTAGAAATAAAATGTCAATTGAACGGTGTTAAATATTCTTAGTCGTTTTTTGGTGATCAAAAATGACTTTTTACGTAACCAGCCGCCAAAATTAGTGGTCATATTATCTCCTTAAAACGTGGCTGACCACCCATTTGAAGGTGGCTTTATGAAACGAAAAAAAAGAACGTCTGACCAAGTGGCTCCAAAAGTGCAGACGAGTAACGAAAACGTTAAACCACATTTGATGTTATTGCTCTTCTGAAATCGTAACTGCTCATGAACGATCGGATTGTGTAACCCCAACCGTTACCAACATGATTGGTCGCAATCCGTTAGAGTATTCAAAGGAAATCCGCTTTATTTGTTTATTTATTTTCAGCTAATTAAGTTTGGAATAAAAACATGCTATAAACCACTTGGATTAACAGTTTGGATTTGAATTAACAATATACCTTCAAATTAACACTTTTTCTGCGAAATTTTGGCCGACGTTTACCCCATGGAATGGCCATTTAAATTAGTAATTTTCATTTTTTGACCGTTTAAAATTGACCGTTTGAAAGCATTCAAAGGAAATCCGTTTTTTCAATTTGTTTATTTTCGATTGATTAGGTTGAACTGAGAAACATGTTATTTTAATCCTTCGATTNACCCCAACCGTTACCAACATGATTGGTCGCAATCCGTTAGAGTATTCAAAGGAAATCCGCTTTATTTGTTTATTTATTTTCAGCTAATTAAGTTTGGAATAAAAACATGCTATACACCATTTGGATTAACAGTTTGGGTTTGAATTAACAATATGCCTTCAAATTAACACTTTTGATCATATTAAATTATTTAGGGAGAATTTGCAGAAATAGACCTCTTGGAGCTAGGACTTACAGGTAACGGAGTAACACAAAATGCCTGTAAAACTGTTACTCGGTTCCGACGAACATCCATGATTTCGTGCTTTTTTAATTTACTTTTTCCACATTTTCTAAACTTACAACGAATTCTAAAGTAACGATTTCTAGAGTAACGATTTCTAGAGTAATGATTTCTATAGTAACGATTTCTAGACTAAGAATTAAGTGCTACACCCTCAAGTATTGGACCTACAGTTGTGGCTCACCCTATCAGTAAGTCCGTTTATATTTTTGGGTACTAGACTAAGTTTAGAATTTGCTCTAGACAACTCAATTCCCATAAATTTCACGAAAAATATGGATTACAAAATTTCGCCAAAGACGTTTGTCGTGCACTCATGTTCAATCTTTTTTGTATATTTTTTCAACAATTGGAGTCACCAGTTGTTTGAGTGATTAATTTCCTTTCTGAATAAACGTGACGAGAAAAAACGGTTAACGAAATAATTAAGCAAGAGCCACTGTAGTAGAATATGCTTGATTCCACGACTCTTTACATTTTGAAGTTAAGAATTACATTAATTTAATTGTTTTTGTGAGCATTTTAAAATTTTCTGTAACCATTTTACACAAACCGATTCCCAAGCACCTTTTTGTCATCCATTTTTTTAATAATCATCAAAATTTATCGTTAACTACAGTTCTAAATACGACCAATCCGGAATACATTATATTTATATACTATGTAATATGTAAATTCCAAAAAGTTATCTTCATTCCAGTTTAAAATTAGAACAATTTCCGCTCGACATTTTTTGCTTTGTCTTTGCCATGAATATGTCAGAATATGCAATCATATCCACACATAAAATTTTCAAACAAAAAATTTTCTCAAGGGAAAAACAATTTTTCACCAAAGGCCCACACCATAATTCTCTTTGAAAACATGTTCAGAAATATAAAGCCACCAAATGCGGATAAATCAAAATAGGTCCAAAAATACCGCTTAAAAAATGTTTTTGCACTTGAATGGTTCTGGTGGTTTCAAAGACCCTTTTTATACTGAGACTTTTCAGACTTTTGCGCACGGAAAAAAATAGAATTCTCTGAAACTCACATATATGATGCAGATTGATGCGTAGATTACGTTGGTGAAATAAAAAATTTGAAAGAGGAGACACGTTTTGGCGCTAGAGAGCATTTTCGAGGCCGAAAAGGCCAAAAAGGTCCCTTCACTGTGAACCACTTACAGACGTCACGTGACGTCATAGGTCAAATTTTTTTAAAATGCTCTCTAGCGCCGAAACGTGTCTCCTCTTTCAATTTTTTTATTTCACCAACGTAATCTACGCATCAAACTGCATCATATATGTGAGTTTCAGAGAATTCTATTTTTTTCCGTGCGCAAAAGTCTGAAAAGTCTCACTACGTTATTTTTGTAAACAACTCCTGTGACCGGTCCTTAAATATGGGCCATATTATATGGCCCAATATTATATGGGCAATCATACATCTATGGGTTTCTAATGCATCTCATCGGACACGTATCATTTTTCACTCTAGAAGGGTCATATTTATTCTCAAATTTGATTACTCCCACACTACAAAAACTAAATTATAGGTTCGCCAAATAAAGGCCGATATTCGAAAAGATGAGACAGACCTTTTTTAGGCGATCGACGGTGTACGCAAAGGTTAATATAGAGCATTTTATGAAATAATACCAAACCCCCCAATTTGTCAACTACAACCCAAATCTCTTATTGGCTAACAATTGGTACGTTTTATTATTTTTCGTGATAACATATCGCCGAAAACTAGTTTAAGCTGAAATTGTCTAAAGTATATTTTTATAGCGGTTTTAGAAATGACATCGTTGAACACCTTGTCAGTTCATTTCTTTTTGGTCACTTTCACGTTTTGTGTACTCCGAGCGTTAATTCTAGATTAGTTATACTTGACAAGCGGGTCACAAAAAGACAGCAAAAAAAAAAACGTTTGAAAAATATTATCTCAAAATTGGTAGCCGCAAGTGGCATAACTTATACCGCATAAGATTAAAAAAAGAAAAAAATTTGTGAAATAGATATTCTATACAATGTTTTTAATTCGAGCCAGGATACTCGGACAGTTGTCCAACTTTTCTCGGAAAACGCCTATTTAAAGTGTGACGCCACTACAGTGATAGGTGGAACCCAAAAATGGGGCGGCATCTCACGGCCGCCATATTAAATAAAAATTCGCGATTTTTTTTGCATCGAAAACTAGGCAAAATTACGCAACTATTGCACGAGACCAATGTTTACCGGTAAAACGCGGTAGAAAACCGGAAATACCGGTTTCTCGCGAACGGGCGGTAAATTTTTTTTTAATTAGCACATAAGTCTAAATTGTTGTACAGGCTATGATGGTGGGGTCAAAATAGTAATATGACTTCTCTAGGGGGTGATATTACAAATTCGTTGTACAGCGATGTTTAATAGTGAAAGTCAAATGTGAAATTTAAAGAAAATTAGTAATATTAAGGGAGTGGAGAGTGTGACAACGAATTAAAATTAAATTGATCAAATTCGATCAGACGTATGGGCCATACGGTATAGGTCTTCTTGAGTAAAAAAATCCACTGAATTTCTCCACTTAAATTTCATCACGCATCGGATATATAATTAAATCACAACATTTCTATACTGTATGTAAAATATCATTTTTATTAACGAAATGAACCCATAAAAGCCGGTTTACTGTCTTAATTCAATTTCGCAATCTCTTTTATGGCACTTGTTTAACGATTTACCTAGTTTTACGACATAAAGAATTTTATTCGGTTAAAAATTGAATATAATGCGGTAAAGTTTAGTAAAATGCCTCACGAGTAATCGCGACTTCTATGAACCAACTTCACGCGGCTTTGCGGATAAACAGGTTTTGCGTCGAAAACAAAACATAAAAACGTTTTAAGCCTTCTTTAACCCATGGGAAGCTGCGACGTGGATTAGCCGCTTGACGCGTTTTCGGAAAAGTTGTCAAATTGGCAGAATCGATTCCGTAAAATTACTCTTAGACTAAACTTTCGAAACTTGCATGCTGTTGGACTTGTAGAATACGAATTTTTAATTTTAAAAATGAGCGAGGAAACACGTTTTTACGTTTAGAGAATTTTTCCAGAAACAAATATATTGTGAAGTTACTGTACCACACAACCCCAACAACCAAAAGAACTCGACAAACGCCAGGTCAATACCTGGAACGTTTTTTAAAGTAAATACATTGTATATACGGTCCTTAATTGAAGAGCTAGTGGGGTCCATATTTGTATTAATAGTTTTCGTGGCATTTTACACGGTATCCCCTTTAGGACGATACCGGTAGGACAAAGTTGACTGCAGGCATCAACATGAACCCAATTTGCTTATTGAGACCGGTCACTGGCCACCACAGCCTGTGGTCCACAGGGTCTACTATCAATGAATATGCGGTCTACATATAATATATGTATAGTATATGCCCAATAAATTTGTTCGTGTTTAAACTTGACATCTGCAGTATGGGATGTTTTTCATCAATCTTTGTACACATTTTGGACAAAATGCTAACCTTTTTGATTAATTTCCACAGTTGATTCCAAGAGAGCTAAAACAAAATATAGTTAGATATTTTTTTTTGAAATAATATAATAATAAATTCACGGGATATGAAACCCCGACATTTACAGTCAAATAAGGGCTCATTTTAGAATTGATGAAGTTCATTGAATTGATAAAATTAAAGGTAATTAATAATAACTTATTTTTATAACAAGTTATATAAGTTATATNAAATCGTAACTGCTCATGAACGATCGGATTGTGTAACCCCAACCGTTACCAACATGATTGGTCGCAATCCGTTAGAGTATTCAAAGGAAATCCGCTTTATTTGTTTATTTATTTTCAGCTAATTAAGTTTGGAATAAAAACATGCTATAAACCACTTGGATTAACAGTTTGGATTTGAATTAACAATATACCTTCAAATTAACACTTTTTCTGCGAAATTTTGGCCGACGTTTACCCCATGGAATGGCCATTTAAATTAGTAATTTTCATTTTTTGACCGTTTAAAATTGACCGTTTGAAAGCATTCAAAGGAAATCCGTTTTTTCAATTTGTTTATTTTCGATTGATTAGGTTGAACTGAGAAACATGTTATTTTAATCCTTCGATTTAAATTAATTGCCGTTTTCGAAATTGCTCATCTTTTCTCGTATGTTTTGTAAATACATGTATCCGTCAAATATGATATGAGCTGATTAACTGATATTTAAAATCTTTTTTAAAATCATTTTTTCTAATTAACATTAACGTTAAACCGACTTTTCACTGCTTCTTCTTTATACAATACAAAATGAGAATAATGAATTTTTTATAATTAAATACTGAATTTTTTCCTAAAAAATCCTATTCGACGTAGTTTTTTTTCCCGAATCCAGCCGTGACAAAAATCATGAAAATTTTTAGTTTTGGCGTTAAAATCAAAAAAGGTGCTATACCCTCTTTCAGAATACGTCTCCCGTTTTTGTCAAGGCTTCGCCTACTATACTTTCAAAAGCAGAAGACGTATTCGGATAGAGGATATGGAAGGAATCCATAAGTGTTTTCTATTAGATTTTCTAGAATCTAAAATACTACATATGCCATCGTTTTACAATTATTTAGGGAAAATTTGCAGAGATAGACCTCTTGGAGCTAGGACTTACAGGTAGCGGAGTAACACAAAATGCCTGTAAAACTGTTACTCGGTTACGACGAATATCCATGATTTCGTGTTTTTTTAATTTACTTTTTCCACATTTTTCTAAACTTACAACGAATTCTAAAGTAACGATTTCTAGAGTAACGATTTTTAGAGTAATGATTTATATAGTAACGATTTCTAGACTAAGAATTAAGTACTACACCCTCAAGTGTAGGACCTACAGTTGTGGGTCACCCTATCAGTAAGTCCGTTAATATTTTTGGGTACTAGACTAAGTTTAGAATTTGCTTTAGACAACTAAATTTCCATAAATTTCACGGGAAATATGGATTACAAAATTTCGCCAAAGACGTTTGTCGTGCACTCATGTTCAATCTTTTGTATATTTTTTCAACAATTGGAGTCACCAGTTGTTTGAGTGATTAATTTCCTTTCTGAATAAACGTGACGAGAAAAAACGGTTAACGAAAAAATTAAGCAAGAGCCACTGTAGTAGAATATGCTTGATTCCACGACTCTTTACATTTTTGAAGTTAAGAATTACATTAATTTTGTTGTTTTTGTGAGCATTTTAAAATTTTATGTAACAATTTTACACAAACCGATTCTCAAGCACCTTTTTGTCAATCATTTTTTTTTAATAATCATCAAAATTTATCGTTAACTACAGTATACATTATATTCATATACTAGTAATATGTAAATTCCAAAAAGTTATCTTCATTTAGTTTAAAATTACAACAATTTCCGCTCGACATTTTTTGCTTTGTCTATGCCATGAATATGTCAGAATATGCAATCATATCTACACATAAAATTTTCAAACAAAAAATTTTCAAAATGAAAAAAACGATTTTTCACCAAAGGCCCACACCATAATTCTTTTTGAAAACATGTTCAGAAATTTAAAGCCACCAAATGCGGATAAATCAAAATAAGTCCAAAAATACCGCTTAAATATGGCCCAATATTAAATGCGCAATAATGTATCTATGGGTTTCTAATGCATCTGATCAGATCTGATCAGACGCGCATCATTTTTCACTCTAGAAGGGTCATATTTATTCTCAAAGTTGATTACCCCCACACTACAAAAACAAAATTATAGGTTCGCCAAATAAAGGCCGATTTTCGAAAAGATCAGAGAGACCTTTTTTAGGCGATCGACGGTGTACGCAAAGGTTAATATAGAGCATTTTATGAAATAATACCAATCCCCCAATTTGTCAACTACAACCCAAATCTCTAATTGGCTAACAATTGGTACGTTTTATTATTTTTCGTGATAACATATCGCCGAAAACTAGTTTAAGCTGAAATTGTCTAAAAGTATATTTTTATAGCGGTTTTAGACATGACATCGTTGAACACCTTGTCAGTTCATTTCTTTTTGGTCACTTTCACGTTTTGTGTACTCCGAGCGTTAATTCTAGATTAGTTATACTTGACAAGCGGGTCACAAAAAGACAGTAAAAAAAACGTTTGAAAAATATTATCTCAAAATTGGTAGCTGCAAGTGGCATAACTTATGCCGCATAAGATTTAAAAAAGAAAAAATTTGTGAAATAGATATTCTACGATGTTTTTAATTCGAGCCAGGATAATCGGACAGTTGTCCAACTTTTCTCGGAAAACGCCTATTGAAAATGTGACGCCACTACAGTGTATAGGTGGAACCCAAAATGGGCGCCATATTAAGGACCGGTCAGTCATGTTGTGTACAAACTGAATCCGAAAATCAGTAAAGTCCATTTTTGTCATACATTTGATGTTTTTATTACAATTTAAGGTGTTGGCTATTGTTATCAAGTGAGGTCAAGTTTATTCGACCATCAAATTCTAGAAATTTTGACGTTTGGAAATTCCGATAAAAATTTGAATTTACAAAATTGCTCATACAAATTTCAAGAAATAAATACGGTTATGCCCAATAGATTTGTTCGTGTTTAAACTTGACATCTGCAGTATGGGATGTTTTTCATCAATCTTTTTACACATTTTGGACAAAATGCTAACCTTTTTGATAAATTTCCACAGTTGATTCCAATAGAGCTAAAACAAAATATAGTTAGATATTTTTTTTGAAATAATATAATAATAAATTCACGGGATATGAAACCCCAACATTAACAGTAAAATTAGGGTTCATTTTAGAATTGATAAAGTTGGATTGATAAAATTAAAGGTTATTAATAATAACTTATTTTTTAATAAGTTATATAGGTTATTAAAATAATTTAAAGGTTATTAAAATTATACGTGTTGAAAAAAAGACTAATTTTGTGTTTGTTAATACGGGATTTCCGAAAACAAAGATTAATAAAATACCTGTCATTTTTTCTATATCGTTTTTCTTTCATGTAATTTTAAAGCCGCGAAGGTTTAAGATTTAGAAATTTTGAACCATTTTTTAGGTTTTTTCACAATATTTTTGTTCTAGATCAATAACCCAAAAAATGACAGGTTATTTTCTGCGCCTTATTATTCCAAACATTTCAGTCAAAAAAGAAAATCCATAGCATCAACAGTGTTGATGGTATTCAAGCGTCAAATTTGCGTTTTTGTCAAGTCCAAGACCCAATACGCAATCTGAAATATTTTGACAAAGAAATGTATTTATCCAAAACGTGATTTTTTGATAATCTAGAAAAAAGAAGATAATGAGTTTTTACTTTTTGATTCTTATTCGATTTTTAGTCCAATTTGACCTTCTCTATAATGTTTTTTATTGAGATTTATATATTTATACTAATTGGGTATGAGTCGAGTTGTTGGGGTGCACGAAGACATGTTATCATTTTGTGTTAAAAGAAAAAAAACGATGATTTTATTTTAACAGTTTGGTTTGGCAACTCAAAGAGTTAACATTCGCCCCTTCATCTATATTTTATATAAAATAACAAACAATAAATATTATGAAGACGATTGAGTACTTACTCCGTTACATTTGATGTTTATTTTCAATTTACACAAAAGCTGACGAGGGATGGAAAGGGTTAAAATTAACTCCTAACAAATAGCTTGACCTTCACTAAAATCAACTTTGATAAAAATAAAATTGGATTAGCTTTGGTTCAAATCAATGATTTTTTAGAAAGTTTGATTAAACAGACTTTTCCATCGGCTGGAGTAACATAAAACACGTCAGAATAGTACATTTTGGAATCATCGTTTTACAAATAATTTGCCATATTTAGAATGAGTAAAAACGAAATAACTGAAATAATCAATTGATTATTTCAACAAATTTAAACTGTTGCCCTCGAATTCATATCAAACTTTAAATTTTACATATTATAGGTAGCCCATCATTTTGTGGGTCAACGTCAGTGACGTTACGTCACTAAACAAAAATGAGACAGCAAGTGTCAAAAACTTGAATAGGTATCATAAAAAAATACGATTACAGTTGGTGTGGTAACGAGATGACACTTTCATTTCCGATTTTTTCGTCAAAAACTGTCCACTCGTTCCAAACTGCCATTTCGTTCCGTCACTTTTGCCCATTTTTGCGCAAAAAACTCCCAAAAATTGTCACTTCGTTCCAAAATGTCAACTTGTTACGTGTCAACGCGTTACCACACCAACTTTACTATATATGATGTATTATAATATATTATAATTCTATATACTAATATTATTTTTAAATGATACTTATTCAAGTTTTTGACCTTTACTGTCTCATTTTTGTACACTGACGTTGACCGACGAAATAATCGGCTACTTATGATTGGCCACGAAATTAGATGGTTCAATGAAAATGTTTTTGCGAGTTACATTATTGAAAAGCCAGTTAAACCCTTATCCTCATTTATATCTTCTGGCCGACCTTTATTTGGACGCAACGGTAATTATGTGGTTGATCCCGGCCTTAGTTAGATCCGCATTTCTGGTCACTGAAGTTTCATTTGTTTTCCGGTTTTCGTACAAATTATTGACCCTATTAATTTAGGGTTACAAGTCTGATACGTTTGGTTAGAGTATAATTGTATTTGCGTCATGTTTGGTCAGACTGTTGTGACATTTTTTAAGACAAAAGTGGATTTATCCTCCAACTCCATTTGGACATCAATTTTCCACGGTCAATTGACTTTATCAAAATGAAAAATTCAAATTAGCGTTCTAACTCATGTTCAAGTGAGAGCCTTTTTATTTTTATCAGATTTGATATATCCGTTACCGAAGTATAGATCCATGTTTTTCCAATTCACTGTTTTTATGATGATTTTAAAAAATGAAAAATTTTATTAGTCAAAAAAAAAGTTATTACCGACTGTACCCAAACAGTAGGCCTTATTCAGAATAAATATACATCTAATTGAAAAAAGGATCCCTATTGGACGGTCGTTCTTCCGCAACCCGTCTCTATTAAGATTTTGGAACGTTTTTTTTTTTGATCGAAATTTTTCGTTAGACCACACGTTTATGACGTAAGGCGTTCAAACATGAACTTGTGGATAATTAACTCTCAAGGGCACGAATCGGTTTAGGTATTTCCAAATTTAAATTTTGTGTTCTAAACTTTATTGTTGTCAATTTAGCAAGTATATTAATTCCGAAGTGTCTAATTCTCTTTTTGGTTAGACGGCGATGGCGATAATAAAGTTATATAAATTTTAGAACAATTAAGTGTCAGCTACTTGCATTTGCCACTTCTAATAAATTCAGTATCCGGAAAAGGAATTTGACTTGAGTTATTTTGAGTGACATGTTCAAAGGCAGATTAGCTTACCAATGGGCACGAGAGGGGCCTTCAGATATAGTTACAGTACACATACGTTTTTTTATAAAACATTTTGAATTCCGACANTTGTGACATTTTTTAAGACAAAAGTGGATTTATCCTCCAACTCCATTTGGACATCAATTTTCCACGGTCAATTGACTTTATCAAAATGAAAAATTCAAATTAGCGTTCTAACTCATGTTCAAGTGAGAGCCTTTTTATTTTTATCAGATTTGACATATCCGTTACCGAAGTATAGATCCATGTTTTTCCAATTCACTGTTTTTTATGATGATTTTTAAAAATGAAAAGTTTTTATTAGTCCAAAAAAAAAAAATTATTGCCGACTGTACCGAAACAGTAGGCCTTATTCAGAATAAATATACATGTAATTGAAAAAATGATCCGTATTGGACGGTCGTTCTTCCGCAACCCGTCTCTAGTAAGATTTTTGAACGTTTTTTTGATCGAAAAATTTAGCAATCGAACCAAAAAATCATGTTCAGGGGACGCCAAGTTAGGGTAGGTTTTGAGACTTTCGAAACCCACCCTTATTTGGCGCCGCTACACTAACTTGGCGTTGCCACGCTTGAGACCCTACCTTACTTGACGCCCCTACCCTTACTTAGCGTTCGTACCCTTACTTGGCGCCCCTGTAACACACAAAGTATGATCCAAATATAAACAAGTTCAATGATAAAAAAAACGGTTAGGGTCCAACAGGGGGAGTACTGTAAGGGTTTTTGAAACAGACAATCTGTTGCCGCTCGGTGTGTTTATCCAGTTTGCTGTCAACACAATTACGCACAACAAATATTCACACAATTTTGTTAACCACTAATACCGTGGTTGCAATTTTAACCGGTTCTTATAACAATGTAGTTTCGGATAATCAACCAGTTTCAATTTCGTGCCCCAATTTTTCGTTAGACCACACGTTTATGACGTAAGGCGTTCAAACATGAACTTGTGGATAATTAACTCTCAAGGGAACGAATCAGTTAACGTCTTTCTAAATTTAAATTTTGTGTTCTAAACTTTGTTGTTGTCAGTTTAGCAAGTATATTAATTCCGAAGTGTCTAATTCTCTTTTTGGTTAGACGGCAATGGCGATAATAAAGTTATATAAATTTTAGAACAATTAAGTGTCAGCTACTTGCATTTGCCACTTCTAATAAATTCAGTATCCGGAAAAGGAATTTGACTTGAGTTATTTTGAGTGACATGTTCAAAGGCAGATTAGCTTACCAATGGGCACGAGAGGGGCCTTCAGATATAGTTACAGTACACATACGTTTTTTATAAAACATTTTGAATTCCGACATCTTCAAAACAGCTTGAACTTCTGGGAGAAAAGGTATTTGTGCTAATCAAATCTTGAGCGACGTTCAAACTACTTAGGTGCGTTTTTTTTTCTTCAAATCAAAAACGGTTTTCGATTTGCGACGCCTTAACTCCTAAGGGTCACAGTGTAGAAATTGTCACCAGTTATCTGATATTCATAGAAATCTCCACAAAATCATGATTAATGCGACATGTAAATACACCAAACAACCCTTTATGTTAACACGCGTTATGTTAACAAAATTCCGTTAAGTATTATGTTAACCGTTTTTGAGGTTTGTTGGTGTTAATAACGGCTTATATGGTGTATTTAACTCAATTTTATGATGCAAAATTTGAGAAAAAACATGTGGCGTCTTATATTTCCAATTTTAGGGAAAAACCATTTTCGCGAAAAAAAAAAATAGAAACCTTTATAACCAAATATTGAAAACCTTATATTAACCAAATTGTTTTGTTTTTCGTTCTATAAACGTAACTGTAAGTAAGCTCGTATTTCGAAATTGTAGATTTAACGTTTTTGGAAATAAAGCGTAGTTCATGATGCAAAACTTGCATTCGAAGTCAAATGTTTCTTTATTATTTTTGGATGAGAAAAATCTTCACTGCGACAATCTAATGGGTTTATAATTTCGAGTAGTGTGACGAGGACGTGACGTTCTGTTAATTGACCGAGCCAGGTCAAATTTGAAAATCGACCAGTCGACAATACGCATGAATTTCATGCACTGTCATTTAATTTAACACAGTTTTATGAGTTTTTTTTTGTGTCATTTGCTCTATCTGGCTTCTTTACGCTCTCCTTCGTCACGTCAAAATGACGTTCTAGAAATTCGACGCGTTTCTTGTTTTCACATTTCGGATGATTTAGTTTTCTGGTGAAATTTCATTAACTCGACATATCTTGAGCCAGAAATCAAACAATCATGCCAGTTATTACCGTTCAGACATAATCAATATGAACAATAAATACAACTAGCGGAAACACGAAAAATGACTCATCAAATTCAGATTATGGAGGATTTTTTGACTACACAGGGTGCGCAGTTATCTTGCGAGCACTTATCTTCCGAAAATTTCCGCTCGTACGCTTATGTTGCGACTTTTCAGAATTTTGTTTTTCTGGATTTATAATAATTATGTGTTATGCACTGAGCAGTTATCTTGCGAAAAAACGACTTTTAAAGGACAAAGTTCGCAAGATAACTGCGCACCCTGTGTATAAAAAATTGTATTTGTAACGAAGGTTATTGGTAGCGGTTGAGTTTCATGAAAATCGGCCGAGCGTTTTTTCTAGTATACCGTGTCGGCATATTTTATAAATGTGGCATTTATAAAGAGGGGAGAAAGGAGGGGCACCCCAGTTTCAAATTAAAAAAGGGACAAATTGGCCTTTATATCATCTTAAAATATGCCAGCACGGTATACTAGAAACGCTATGCCGATTTTTATGAAAGTCAACCGGTAGACATATAATTTGATTTTTGCGCAGTTATCCGTTTATGTTATGTCATTAATATTTAAGAAGTGCGAACGGTACAATACTGATAAAATGATCATGACTTATCAATTCTGGCCTATTTAAATGCCTGAATTAAATTAAGATTATAAGATTTAATGGAAAAGTTGCTTTGTATACTCTAATGTAATTAAACAGACACGTTTTAATACTCGGAAATTATTCAGACACTTTTCGTTGTTTCTGATGCTGAACGGAAATAATTGAAAAATACTTTTTTTTCGTTTTAACGCTAGTTTAAACACAAGTTTACGGCGAAAACCAAGTTATTATATTTAATTAAGACCTTTTTCTAGCTAAAAAATTGGGTCGCTAAAAATCGACAAGCAATCCGGAAATGTATACCAAGTTAATCCCATCCGATCACTCTTGTTCCGTTTGTATACTGGCAGTGATTTAATATTTTAATGATAAATTAATTATTTACGGCATGCCTTTTACAGAAAATGACGGAACACTACATAACAAGTGTATAGAATATGGGTTTCTACGTAACTTGACATGTGTTTGAAAAACTCAATAGAATAAGCTACAAAAGGATCTAGTCGGAACAAAAGTGTATGGCGGAATTAATGTCTTAATATTACTTATATGTATAATCTAACCTACGCGTTTTTTTTAAAATCAAAAACAGAGCTTTACTCTTCGAACATAATCCAATTCTAGTTTACGATTAAAACGAGCACAATTTGGCAGTCCCGTAAGTTTTCTTGAAAAAAGTGCAGAATTTGACAATCGTGCAAATTTCAGGTTGCACAATTTGAAAGCCAGGACTGTAATTATAAAACAAAGTTTATTACAACGGCACATTCAGCCGACCGGCAATTAATATTACAGCGTATAAAGCTCATCATCGAAAAATGAATATAACTGCGTTAAGCACTATTCAATATGGACACTTGAAACGGATCAATTTCAGCTCCATGATACACTAATTAACATACTGCATTTTTCTCATCTAATAGGTTTTTTTTGACCATCGGAAAATTGAACGGGATTATTGACTCAGATGCCAAACGGTCCAAAACGTTTTGTTTTTGAATACGCATTTGTTTTGACATTATTTCTGCTTTGACACTGTGACGCAACGTTAACTTTGCGTTGAGTAAACAAAGATACATCAAAAAGGGTAAACTTTAAACTTCTCAAGGACTTTAACTTATTAACAGTCCTTACTTCCAATAATGACGCTTTTTTATTCTCGAAAATAGCGTCCGTAGTGGGGTAAATTGTCATAAAGTCTCAATTCTTGACTGTTTTGAGGACATTGTTTAAAATAAAAGCGTCCGTATTGAAAGAAATCGTCCGTATTAAGTGCGTCCGTATTGATTGCGTCCGTATTAAGAGTAAGGACTGCATGTCGTATGTAGAAAATATTGTGTATAACATAGGTAAAATGTTAAAAAGTTGTTACTTTAAGATTGTATGGGTCATTAAATCAGAGACATTCTATTTCCGGTGTGACTTCCGGCGCATCTAATTTTTCGAAAGTTTTCAACTTCGCCAAAAGGAGACGCAAATATTTGGATATTTTTGTATCTGTCCTTATTAGGGCTGTTCAAACATGACGTATCGTTGACGTTAACGCGTTGACGCAACGTAATGTTCAATTTGGCACCCGACCGTCTTGGCCAATGCCAAACACAATTTGTGCACCATGAAAAAGCGGCCCAATTAAGCTACAATTAGCGCAAAAAATAAACGAAGGCTTCAAACGAGAAGCAACAAAAAAAACAGCAACCCGCTAATTTTTATTTATTTATAAATATTATGAGTCATTATCGTAATGTTAATATAAACCCATTATCGCAACATTACGGCGTCTCACAACGTTAATGGAGCTTACTTATCGGATATTGAAGAGTTATTTGGGACTCTATAACGGAGTTTTTAATGGTCAAATCAAGTAGGTTAACGAATCATATATCTGTGTCGGAGTCTATATTGACGGGATTTGAGATGGGATATAACGCTATTTTATCACCGCTATTTTATCACCTGTAATGGACGAATACTGTATAAGAAAACGGTGGTACGCTAATCCAGACACATATTATGTTTAGTAGACGTTTAAGACCACTGATTGGCTACTCAGCTTGGCGGTTTCTGAGCGCATCTCGTGTCCGGACGCGCGTACCACCCTTGTCGAATAAAGCACTTATTGATACTCATGAGGTATGGGCCATACCGTATGGCCTTATTTTATCAGCAATATTAATGACCATTTAAAAAAAAAGCCTCAAAGATGGTCAAATAAAAACTCCAGCGTGTAGTTAATATAATTATCAAAACACATAAACTAAACAAAAAATGAATAAAAAATTTGTCTAAACCTCAGTTCGGATAACCAGTGTATACAAAAATATTGTAATGGGCAGATAAGCCAAAAATTTGCGGTAAGCCAAAACACAGTCCACTAAAGAAAAAAGGACAAACAAAATGCGAAGCTAAAACTGCGGTATTAGCGTTTTATACTCGAGTTAAAAACATAACATTATCTTAACACCTCGTCAAGTTGACAAAATTAATGGAACTCCCCTGATGAGGACTTAATCCATGTTAACATTCTGATTATATTTACACATACATATCTAAATATATTTATATCGTTTTGCACCTTTTTTTTGAACCAAAACTTCTCAAAAATGTCTCGCAATCGAGAGAAGTGGCGTGTTGATTCAGCAAATAATCATGTCATGATGGCAATCGACCACGACTGGCTGAGGGTTAATTATATTTACAAACCTCAGAAAAGGATTAATTCATGATAGATATCCGTGATCCATAATTCATCACGTTCTTTAAATTAAGTTTTTAACTACATTTGGGTTTTACCATAAAAAACACTATTTATCCTGGCTAACTGGTGAAGCCCATTAGGGTAGTCAACTACCTATTATACGCTTTTAGATAGTTCAACATAAATCAATTTAAGAACGAATTGATTGAAAGGCATTGTGTCATTTTCTAACCAACAACAATTCATTTTCAAAACTTTAAGGATCGTTGTCAATTAACAATTACAAATTCAGAAAATAATTGGCCGCAAGGTTTATAAGGTTAGAGAAAATAATTCCAAATATACTAAAACAATATTAAATTGTAACCAAAGCTGCAGATTGCCTAACCATTTTTTGATAAACTGAAAAATCAAATCTGGTCAAAATCAAATTTTTCATCAAGGTGATAAAATACGTCATAAATACAGGTCTATATCTAATTTTAAACTGCTATTTATTACATCTGTTTTAGTCTTATGTCATAGTTGCATCATGTTCTATCTAAACCGTGGTATTAGCCATTTTTACTAGATTTAATTTTTTTATTGGCGAATAAAACCCAAAACTGTCAAAATACCTTTCGTTGGTGCATTCGGCCAAGCTAAAATATTTTTCAATACGGCTTTAACAATCTGACCAGATAAGAGCAAATAAAGCTTAGAAATAAATCACAAACTGTTATGTCAAAAACAACGTAAATTTGTTTCATAAAATATGTAAATTTTCAGCCCTTACGGGACTTCTATCTTAGCCTTAGATTCTGAGGCTACGGCCGGTAGCCCTTCAAGTTAGGAACATTACGTGACCTTCAAAATGGAACATTTGAAAAAAATTGTCCCCAAATACGTTGCTATCATTTAAATCGAGATATCGACCATGATGACCTTTTCATTTTCTTGAGATGATGAAAAAAAAAATTAAACGGATGCCAAGATGGTTTTGGTCAAACGTCAAGTCATAAAATCGTGTAACATTGGACATCTTTTTATGTTTCATTACGACATATTTTAACCGTTCGGCACTGTCGAAATGACCCTTCCACATGCCACTTTTTGGTAACAACGTAACAGACGTTTAATATCATTTGGAAGCGAGAATGTTGCCCATCACTGCTTGATGTTTAATTTTTTTTACAAAAAAAAAAATGATGGGATGGGTCACAAAGAGTCACATACATAATTTGATTACGAGAGAAGGACACCTTCCAATACACCATTCAATACAATATCCGATCAGTTGTAAAATTGGCTCAAATGTGACCACAGTGCCATCGACGGTTAATTGGGAATCATGAATTTAGTGGTCGAGTTTAGTGAGCGGACTAGGGAAGATAAATGGTTGGACTAACTCTATAGGCTTGATTTAGCGATGACTCATTTTTAGCTTGTTCATAACGCATATACGGTGGATCCATGCTGAAAGCACGCTCAGGTGGGGTTAAAAAATAAAAAAATAACTGCATTGTACTAGTAGTTGTCTTATTATCAAAAATGCATTACTGTGTATATGAGATGTTTTTAATGTTAGAATTATTGTCGGCGGTTCTGATTGGGTCAATATTTGATTACTATTGTTGTGATTCCAGTCATTTTTTTTAACCTACGCGACCTCGGTTTCAGCATGAATGCACAATAAATGCCAGATGGCCGAGCATTGTTTAATGTGGTTAATAAAGTAGGGTCATTTAGACCAATGTACAAAACAGGAAGCAATATAAAATGATTACTTAAAACAATAAATAAAACGATTTTAAAATCTTGTTTTGTTGGAAAACTTTGAATATGAGGTATGATTTTGTTCTGCTTTTGCACCTATTTCCGTTGAATCAAATAGATGGATGCAAAAATGGCTCAAAAAATGAAAGAATCCACTTATTGAACAAATTAGCCGTGGGAGTCAAGAAACGTATTTCGTTGAAAATTTATGTGACGTGTAAATGAACTTGACGTAAAAACATGTTAGGCATCGGTAATTTCCGGTGGCCGGAAGTGACAAAGAAAAAATTACTCTGGAAACGTTCAAATAGGTTAATGATTTGTACAGATTATGTACACGTAGTCGACTATGATGTAAGCTTTTGCCTTTATTTAAATTATAATCTGGGATAAATATACGGAAACATATACAGTCATCGAACCAAATAGAGGCACTTGTTTCAAATTTGTATTACTCAAATACAGTTGTGGACACGAGAACGTGACAAAATCATGATACTGTCACGTTCTCGTGCCCACAACTGTAATAGACAAAACTGGACAATTTCGTTTTTAAATATATGTTTAACTACAAATACACCACCTAACCATGTGATATAACACATTTTTTTCCGAAAAAACGTGTTATTTCATATGCAAATTGTTATCTCAAATGCAAACTGTTATCCCACATGGGTAGTGCGTAGGTTAAAACCCTGGAAAACTTGAACAAAAAAAAAGTGTTATCTCAAATGCAAATAGGCTTTTTCTCTAGAATTAAATTCTCAATTGACAAATAAAATGAGCAAATGGTATGGTATAAAACAATATAATGAACGAAAAAAATCAAAAAAATCTTTATTTTTCAAATGATGTTAAAAGAGAGTCGATGAAAATTGGAAGAAGTANAGTGTCACGTTCTCGTGTCCACAACTGTAAAAGACAAAACTGGACAATTTTGTTTTTAAGCTACAAATATATGTTTGTTTACATTATAATTTTTTGTAAGTCATATGAAACGTTTTAATCACAAAAAATCTAACAAATTTTTTTTGTAATATATTTTTTATTTACACAAAAAATCAAACATCAAATATTTCGAATAATAAAACATTAATCACATTCGACTTATTATCATGTCATGTCGTGGCAAGCGGGAGAAGCAATTGCGAATTCCTAATGTGCCCCTTAGATAGCCACACCCGTCATTTTTCCATTCTTGAAATGTCCTTCCGGCTTTCGGAAACGTGGGGTTTTCCATTTTTTTCATTTAAGGTCGAGAAAAAGTAAAAAATGTCTTCCCTCGGATTCCCGTCATCTTTGCTTCCGTTTTTATTCAGTGGTTCTTGGTTAGTCACATTATGGCGACGGTCATTGCATAAAATGTTTATGATCCAATTACGCCACGACACTCACAGAAAAAATATGGAACATTTTTTTCGTCTTAAAATGTCCTCAACAAAAATTTGGTGTCCCACGTTAGGTTTACCAAAGTGCCGTTTTTTGTTTCTGGATTTTTTCTTTTTGTGAGTTTGTTTCTTTAATTTTTGCATCTTTATTTTACTAAAAAGATAAATATTTACAAAAAAAATTGAGTACTACTCAACAATTCGAATTTTTATCTTTTAAACACCCACGCTCGATTAATAACGCGGTCAACGAAGAAAAGTCGGTTGTCTACAATTTTTAAACTATTTTTTAACTAATTCGATAAAAGTTTTTTTCCCTCTGAAGCGGTCTAAAATATCATGTTAAAAGAATCGGGCGTGAACAAACTAGCCGTGGGAAACCACAAAGAGCATTACGGCTTGTTTCTTACTAAGCTGATTCTTCAGTGGTTTTTGTCAGATTTCTTACGTCATAATCGCGCAATCTAGAGTTACCTTTGAAATAAAATTAAAAAAAAAACTCACAATAGTAGAATTACAGTATTATGGACAATAAAAATACGAGATTTAGGATGTATCAAACAACTGTTTAAAACAACATTATTTGATACAAAATCCAAATAAATTAATATACTCATGCGTAAGACTCCTACAGTAATTAACTCTCAGGGCCCATACGAGAATGAGTAAGCATTCATGTGGTGTAAAATTACCCGTAATACGGTATTTCAAATTGGACAAAAGAATATTTTCCGGGCAACACCTTAATTGTGTCGCGGTCCCAATTTTGATTGGACGCGGTGTCATAGCAACGTGAAACAACAAGAAACAATTTATTTCTTTTTTTTGTTCCGCGGATAATCAGGTTGATGCGCCAACGGCTCGTCTAACTTAATATTTTTGACGATCGAAAAGACGCAATCTCAATATTCGAAGCTTTACCCAGAGGCCACATATTGAAATAATTGAATTGAAAATACATTGGAACATTCATAAAATGGCACTAAGCGTTTAGTGTTTTAATCTTGCTTCGGTGACTGTCGACTATTGTAGATTTTTTTTTAATTATTCGTTTATACTAAAAGTTCAATGTTTTTAGTTTGGGAAAAAATGCACGAAAGTGACTATTTTTAGTGTCGTATTTGGGAAACGTTCTAATTGAGAAACTATTGACCGCGATAGCATTCTGTGAATTGAGCTTCTAAATGACAAGTATCCAGTCGATTAGCTCAAAACAATTTAAATAATCAGTAGGTTTGGTCGCCGTGTGTTGTAATTTCGCCATTTTCGATAATTCAATTTGACAATAGAATTAACTGCGATGGTTAACCACAGTAAACCACGGTTATGATAGGTGACCACTAAAAATAATTTTGAGTTAAAAAATAAAATGAAGGGGTAAATTTGATTAACAATCCTACTATCAGACAAAAAATATGGTACACGTGGAGTAGCCATAAGGATAATGAAAAACTAAAAAAAAAATTCACTTTCAATAAAAAAAAAACTGAAATCAAAATATGAATATAGAAAACAGTCGTTAGGGCAAACCCGAAAACATTCGTCAAAAAATGTATGACCCTGCAACAAATGGACTTAACAATGGCATTATTTTAATTGGTTAAATTCTATATTGGAAAGAAATCATTATAAAAATATCTACCACTAAAATTACGATTTTTTAATTAAATTAACTTCAACAGGAAATGGAATTGATGATAGGATTGAACTATTTCCGGTCTCTGAATGAAAAAAGCGGAAAAGATCAAACATGACTGTGAAGTAAAATAATATTATTATGAACGTTTTCGGATTACAGGGCGAGTAAGTTGAAGACAATGCGGCTACGTCAAAATCCGATTTTGCCGCGTTTTTTCTTGTTATTATCAAAATCTCGCCTATTACATAATTTCATGTAGCTAGATTGTTGAAATTTTCAAAAAAGCATTTGAAACTTCCTTTGATACCACGGTTACAAGTTTTTTGGGTTCTAGTTTTCGATTTTTTTTTCATTCGATTTTTATTCATTTGATTCGAAATTTTATTATTATGACTTAGGTTTTTCTTAACTTAGCATCGAAAGCGTTATAAATTAATGACAGAAATGTTATAAATTATTAATGAAGCTAAGGATAATATAATCGCTAAGTCATTTCCGGTCCCCGGAAGTAGATATGTAATGAATGTATTACGAAACCCACAGTCATAGGTTACTCCGGCGCCGTTATCAGCATCATTTAGTCAGATTAAAATCGCGTGAAAAATCGCTCTTAAAGTCACTCGAGTTGGGAAAATGGCGTGCGCGGTGAGGAAATCCCATTTCTTAGCCGCCAAATCAAATGATCATAAACTCGCCTTACAAATTCAGAAAACACGTTAATTGAGCATTCATGAAGGGCGACTTAGACGACCTTGACAACATGACGATGACCAATTGCTCAATACAAAAATGATAAACTCGGCAGAAAAAACAAACAAACTTGTTTAGCAAAAAAGGTACCGGCAGTTCTCTAGTTTTCCGTCAAACGCAGGAAATGTCATGAATGTAGGGATTGAATGATGCAAATTTCCTTGAAATGAAAACCGCATAATAAATGGCACAAAGACAAATCACCACAAAATAATAAAACCCGAATTCCCCAGAACCTTCTCTATTGAATTTATCGTTTCTTCCAAGTAAAGTTTGAACCGGAAATACAAAAAAACGAAGCTTTTGGTGTCGTAAGATGATTTACCGTATGACAACGATCATACTGCAACGGTGACGTCAGAATCACGTTACAAATCACAGGAAAAATGCTGAAAGCTTTGCAGTCTGAGGCTGTCATACGGTATATCTTCAAAAGTGACTCTCAATCAAGAAATGAAGAAGCTCGTCTTTTTTAAATGTCTGTAGCGGACGCTTAAATTTTTTTCAAGGTACGACCTTTTAAAAATCGGCCAAAAATTAATCACGCCCGTTGCAATTTATCCACGGCACAGATCGGTCTTAACCGCTCTGTCTTTCAGACCTGCTATGTCTCAGTTTTCCGTTACGAAATTTTCAATAAAGCGGTCATGACTCCAAAAGTGACGCTTTCCGATTATTCATGAACTTGCTTAACGCCATTTTTTTTTGCGAAAAGGGTTCAAAAAGAATCGACACATAAAGTGACATTTTAAGGTAAGAGGACTGGAATGTCGTTCTTCGTTACATAAACATATAATCCCTTTTGTTTACACGTTAAGTGATTTAGGTCAAAAATAGAGTACATATCTGTCATTTTTAAATAGAAGGAATCAAGCTGGTTTTACAAAAAACATAATGAAAGGAAATGTAAAAGAAAAGATTTCCATTTTTTGTTTTCTTTTCACTTTCTCGAGGAGTAAGAGCTCAATATGTCAACGCATCGTATATAAACAATGATGGGAACAACATACAAACAATTTTTAGTGAACAAGTTCTATCACGCCAGTCAGATTACGCGCTCCAATTGAAACCAAAAATCAAAATGGCTTTCTAATTGTATTCCGTAGACAGGAAAAATCCAGAATTAACCGAAATACGTGTTTAATACGTTTACGTAGATTTTTTAGAGCTTTATAATTTGGTGTTTTTCACAAAAAAAGGCAACTTCAGATTTTCTGATTCTCGTAAAAATTTCACAAATAAATACTTTTACCACAACAACTTTTGAGTAAAAATGTTTCGATGGAATTTTGTAACTTAACCCGGGACCGCTTTCGGAGTGCATATATGCAATCAAGCCGATATTATCGTCTATAAAATACGAATTATACGTTATTTTTCTTCCGAGTTTTTTCAAATATAATTTATTTTTTTGTTGTTGTGAATAAAATTGACAATCAAAGTATGTGAGGTGAACCAAGGGGGCGCTGCAGGGTGAAATGTGAGAGCGGTCAAAGCTGATCTGGCCAATAAAAAAACAATTATTTATTTTTGNTTAGTGAACAAGTTCTATCACGCCAGTCAGATTACGCGCTCCAATTGAAACCAAAAATCAAAATGGCTTTCTAATTGTATTCCGTAGACAGGAAAAATCAAGAATTAACCGAAATACGTGTTTAATACATTTACGTAGATTTTTTAGAGTTTTATAATTTGGTGTTTTTCTCGAAAAAGGCAACTGCAGATTTTTTTGATTCTGGTAAAAATTTCAAAAATAAATACTTTTACCACAAAAACTTTCGAGTAAAAATTTTTTGATGTATATTTTTTACTGGAGAAACTTTAAGTAAATTTAATAAATTAAAAAAAAACTAAATTTCAAATATAAATTGATCACGGAATTTAATTGATTAAACTATTTCGGTCAAAATTATGGCGAAAGAAGAGTTTTTGGAGAAAAAACGGACTTTTAGCGGAGCTCAAATAGACTAAAAGCAAGCCTTTTCGATTTAAGAACGCACATTCTATGTAATTTCCTAGATTTCCACCCACTATTTGTTTTTTGAGTATTCGTTGACTAATATCATTTATTTAACTCGGCGCCGGCCAATACGAAGCGCTTCGGCGAGTTTCGTCACTCGACGATTTAAAAGAACTTTCTAATTCAGCCAACGGAAGCGCCCATTAAGTGCGGTTTACTTGTTATTGACATAACAATCCGCTATATCTCCAGAAAATTGGATCAGACTCGGATTGGCCAAAAAGTGATGAAAAGGGGATATGGCGTTTTTCAATATTCGAACTGACATGAAAAAATACTGCGCCGTAAATTTGTTTTGTGTTGAAATCGACGACAAGCGCAAAATAAGTTTTATTGGATTAGTTGGAAAACGGCGCAATTATTATTGGTCAATAGTAATAATTATCGTTAGCCAATTTGAAAGGGAAATGAGCAGCTTCCGGTGCAACCGGAAGTACTTTTGAAGACGTTCATTTTTTGGACTATTTTATTTGGCCAAAGATGTGTATTTATTAGGGTTATCAAAATAAACGATATTTCGCCTTTTTAGCTCTTTCCGGTTTAACCAAAACCGCGGTTAAAAACCCCATCTATCCAAAAAATATCACGTTTTGTTCGCATATATGTAGTTAATGATTTAATATCGTCTGGAGTTTACTTTGAATAATGACAACCTACAACATGATAACTATTAATCAACAACAAATGTTTGCACCATTAATGTATAACTGTATTTTAAACAGAATATAACCGCAAGAAAACTATAAAACGAGTTAACCGTTTGATATAAACATGTTACAACATTTCAATTGAAGTATGATGAAAAAAGCGGACACAGTTTGAGCAACCGTTCTGTTTCATTTACCCGACTTGATCAGAATAAAGAAAAAAATAGTATTTTAACTTATCGGGCGGCTTCCGTTTCAACCGGAAATAACTAAGAACGCATCTATTGGAAAACTATCACGTTGAATTTCTAAACTCTAAAGGGCTTCTTACTCGAAAATGTTATTTGTACTCTGCTTCCGTTAACCGGAAATGTCTTTAAATGGGGTCCAAGTCTCCTTGGACGTGTAATATAAAAGTGACCTTGAGTTGTAGAAAGTAGACATTTCAAATCTTTACGTCCGGTAACCGGAAACGAAAAAAGGTGTCCGGAATTGATCGTAATGTGGTTAAAATCACATTGCCGTCTGTTGCATTTTGGAGAACTTCGTTCCACGAAGAAATGCAAGAAGATTATTGCATTAATTCACGTCTTTTCGCTGATTAACCATCGTGATTACATATGTGTCAGACAATTACACGTTTTCAAAATAAATGGAAGCTAGGATTACCACTAATTCGGAAGGAAAAAGTTGACGAAAAACTAAACTTCCGTGAGCTCCGCTTTTGAATTCCAAAAAACACGACACTCAAAGCATCACCAGCTCTCAAGATTTTCTTTTGTGAAAAAATTCATTGGAATCCCCTTCTTAGCCCGAGTAGAAGTCCTAGGTTGAACATTAAGTGCCACTGCCTAGGCTCCATCAACTTCAAGTGAACCTGGATTATTTGACGTCAAAATACCACTTTAAAATATCCCTACTTTGAAATACTACTAGAAACAATACAAAGTGTACATGATATTTGAAAAAAAGCCATTTGTTTAGTTTAAACTTCATTACTGAGAAGCCACACAAATAGACTTAAAAATAGAATAATTATGACACAATTTTACTACCGGTATATGATATTTTTGTTAACTTTCTAAATTTTATTTTCTGGGTAATAATAGTCAGGATTTTCAGGACCTCAATCATATAAATGTAATTATGATATTCGTGATATTTAATACAAATTTTATCATCAAATTTAGTTTTTCAAATTGATCAATTTTGCGTTTGTTCATTTAATATTAATGCGAAGAAGCGCTTACCGTTCAATATGTCAGCTTGGTTGGTTCGGTCGATTGAGCGTTGATCGTTTTATTGAGCGTTGACGTGTGTTGATGAGCTGTTGCAAAAGCGACTACATGTTAGCAAAGCGCATACTTATCCTCTGCCGTTCGCATTTTATAAAGTTTTTCCGGCTAGAGTTTTTTTCACTTGAATAAAGAAATTGAAGGTTTGTTTTTTTCTCAGATTTGTTTTTTCGTAATGTATAAAGCGTGTAATCAAAAGCGTTATAAAAACCTGCTTCCTCCTAAAATTAAAGATGTTATGTCAGTGGTCATAAAGAATGGAAAATAATGTGAAAAAATGCATTTTTGGATGAAAATGATGGCTTGGGCAAAAAAATCATTGTCCGCGTAACACCTTCATTGTCTCGCGCTGCCAATTTTGATTGGCTGCGTTACCATAACAACGCGAAAAAAAATAACAATTTCTTCCTTTTTTGTTAAGCGGACAATTAGGTTGGAAGCGGCTAGCGGCGCTTCGAACCTAATATTTGTTAAATTTTGGAAACATTTCAAATTGAAAAAAATTGTACAGTTAACAGCGCGGCCTGTGTGTTACAAACGAACTCTCTGTATTTTAAGATAATTATGATTTCCATACTATTTATAACTTTAATATCGTTATTACGTATTATAACATTATCTATTAGAAATTATCGGAACGTCCATTACGAGTTTAGCGCGGGCCATCGGTATACAACATTCATAATATTTATGTCATGCATGTTTTAAGTGTTGAGATTTTCTGTACCATTATTACGCAACAATTTTGTGAAGTTTCAAGTGAATGTGGTTTATTGTGACCAAATGTTGGTTTCATATCAGACAGTTGATAAGACGCACAGTTCCATGCAGCACAACACCATGCCAAGAAATTGACACCATGGCTGACTCCGATTATTATAACCTCATATCGTGCACTTTTTTTACTTTCACTCTTATCTACTTGTCAATTTGAGTACAATTTGAGTACTTTAGCCGTCTAGACTCCGAAGAAACGGCCTCAAGTATCCCATGTTCATTATACTGAAATTATTTCCCGAAATCAGTTTTCAAAACATCTGGAATACAGGCGGTAGCACTCGACATAGGTTTGGTAATTTCAAGATATGAGGTCATAATCTGAGTGAATTAACTAATGGAGCAGTTTTATTTCATGAATTAGTAAAAAGGTCAAAAATAAAAAAGTTTGAATAGTTTCCTTGAAATCAGTACCGTACTGTACTTGATTGGTGTATTCACTTAACGTTAGCGGAGGTTAAACTGATCTTTATTTGCCGCCGCCGACCCTTATTTAGCTAAAACGACCTTTATTTGGCTACCACCATGAAGTGTATATGAGTGGCTACAATGGGAGTCACTGAAGAACAATCAACTTTTGCAAAATAAAACTACTCATGACTGATACAGCCCTTACTTTCAATACGGATGTTTTTTATTCTCGACCCTGCCTATTGGGATTAATCGTAGTGTCCATTTTTAGACTATGTCGGGGACATTTTTTCACAATAAGCGTCCGTATAAGAAAAAATGGTCCGTATTTAGGGTAAGGAATGTACAATTATGAAAAATACAATCAGTACGCCGCTAAAATACAGTTAAACGATGGCAGAAATCAAACAAAATGTCAAAAAAAAAAGTATTAGAAAAAACTTTTTTTGATTGGTGGTAAGTGGATATGCGACATATTTAGATGAACCTCATGTTTTTGTTCTGAACGTTTTCGTTCAATTTTTCTGACCGATATTTTGGCGTGTGGTGGATTAATCTCCTGTCGAGGAAAAGTATCATTCGTTTGAATTTTCGATTACGACTTCGATCGAAACTGCACCATAATATTTTTTTTGTTCGTTTTCAAATGATAATTAGTTGAAAGATTAATTACAGGAGCTGAGCTCATATTATGGGCTACATTCGTTATAAAAACCTATGTAAACTAGACTAACTGTTACAGGAAAATGGTCTCACCAAAAAATTGATACTTTATGAAAATGTGGAAAAACTTATGTGGAGAAGTAGAAAATATTACTTTTAATGAACATTATCAATTTGAAATAATATTCTCCAGATTCGAGTTCGTCCGTAAGACAATTTTCCACATGATGTCATCTTGCTCTACTTGCGTATTCGACGTATATCAAAACCGCTTTTAACTCGATTTCCCCAAACACCTTATCACAGCCCACTTTACGAACCCTAAGTCGTTATTTTGTGTCAATTAAAGCATCACTTATCACATGCTGATATTTAGCAAAAAAGAAATAGGTAATGAATAAAAAACGATGTCATTTTTGGGCAACAGTTCTTCCAGATATGTTCCTCGTTATCGTTTCTCTCGACGCATCCGTTCAAATAAAAAAAAACTTTTTAAGGGGGGCAAACGACTTGCTAAGAGGGCCTAAGACGGATGCTCTTAGTCTAAGGCCGTTTCGACCCTTGCTATTCGTAAGAGGGTAAATAAAAAAAGGACTGACGATTTCCTCTGTCAAAATTGTGTTTACTAAACAGCCCGTAAGGACTGTTCGATCTGACTCTAAAAGTTTATACATTTATGTTATAAAGAAATTATGCGTGTCTTTAACTCCTTTGGATAAGTTTGTTACAAATATTGTAATTACAATTTTAATCGTGTTTCTGAATATCAATCTTTTGGTTTTAACATCAAAAAGGCCCCTATCAATCCGTCTGAAAGCTAATAACAACCTTACTGGATGTCAGCATTATTTAACCCCTTGAGGTCCGGTATACTGAACTAACTGAGGTTACTGATCATGTCATTTTGTCCCGGAAATTTAGCTTTCTTATAAATACGAATCACCTAGTGTAATTTCATAACGATATTTGGGAGAGTTTCAAAACAAGGTAAGTCTCATCTGGAATCCCAGCACTAGCTAATTTTGGTTTTACGCTATTTTGATATGTTAAAACTTAATCCACATTGCAGTAAAAAGGCCCCCTCCCGTATTTATATTATATACGACGTGTGTGAGACTTTAGCGCTTCTGTGTTTTTGTGGCTAAAAATGAAGAAGTAAAAACCGTAGCGTCATTACAATGTTTTTGGATAAGTCAAAAGTAGTAAAAAAAATGTCGTGGACCAACCCAACAAAAAATTAGTTTCACATCGAGCATTTGAAAATGAACTCGAACCGCGAGATTAGAGCTTATCGCCAAAAGTCCAATTGATAATGGTATGTGTTTTACGCAGTCGGCCGCCCATTGTAATTAAATAGATAATCGTCACAATTATCAAATTAACTCTCATGGAAATTATACATATTTATTTGAGTTTTTTTGGGTTCAATTGGAGCAATATGATCGTTTAGAGGGAAAATAATCGAGTCGATGTTCAAATCGTGTCGACGTGTGCGAGTTTTTGAATTTTTTATTTTCTTTCAATAACCGATTCGGCGAAAAAAAAACTTTGATGCAGGTTAGCTCTATTCAGTCCATTAAAAAAAATACTTTTAATTGCTGCGCGACCGTGTTTATTCTATGGAATTGTCAGACCAAACCACAATTCGAGTTTGAAATTATTGTTTTGAATTTTTGAATTTCTTTTGAAATTCTGAACAAAAAGGAAACTAAATCCCTGGCGTTCTACATTCTAATTGGCTTGCTTCTACCTTAACCAATGGGATGTCGAGATTACAACTTTGGACACATTATTTTATTTTTAAGTAAAAAAGTTTCAAACAATAATAAAGTCTGCAATCTAAAAATAAGTAAAACAAACGTAAAAACGCGATTTTTGGAGCAAAATTCAAAATTCTAGGAACAACTTTTGCTACGGTTAACAGTACAACTTTTTTTCCCGGCGTAAAAAACAAATACAAGGGTTAATAAAAATATATTAACGTTTTTATATCACGTTTTTCCGTGGTCTTCGACAAAAAACAGATTTATGTTTTACGGAAAATGTTAAGTTTTTGGGTTTTACGTTTGAAGAAAGACACAAAGAGACACGTTTTTGGGACCAAGGTCCTTCATCGTAACATTAAGACCTTAAGTAACTAGTCACAATGCTAGAACTAAGAAGGAGTGCTTAATATGACATAAATTAATTAAAACACATAAAAATTCACTATTGTAAGTTTTTTTCAAATGACGGCTTAGTTTCGGGTCGTTAACGGCACCAAGACAAAACGAACGCTAGATTAAGTGTATTTTTTCACTTCAAAATTTTGGCTGAAGTATAATTGCACCACAAGGTGGCGAATATAAAGGGTCGGGGGTAAATTGGCGGTAGTTTTACCGCCAATTATGAAGGAAAATTGGCGGTTGTTCCAACACTACCGTCAATTTACCCGCTTCGCGTAACTACCGCCAGTTTCATGTTAAATAAATTATTAACGATTAATAATTGGCCGATCCTAGTAGGATCATCCTACTGATATCAAAATGTTCATAAAATGTATTTATTCTAACTACCGCCAGTTTGAAAATGGAACTACCGCCAGTTTTGACCGAAATCCGGGAAAATTGGCGGTACTACCGCCAGTTTACCCGCCTCCAATATAAAGTATTTTACTGGGCGTCAGTTTTAATTTCTAGAATTAAAGACCAAACATACGATTGGCGTTTGTTTTGAATTACTTTGAAAGTGTTTATAAATTTGTGAATATTTGCACAGACGGGCGCGCAGCAGATAAGTAAAAATTGCGTAATAGAAACAAAATGTTTTTTTTGGATAAGTAGAAAAATGAATTATGATTCTAGAGTATTTCTGTCAAAACAGTGTCGTAACTTTTAACGAATACGGAGATTAATCGAATACCATTCATCATCACATAACTGATTGCTGCTATCTGATTAATAACTGGAGCGAGAATTTACCAACGGAATGGCGACATTTTCATAACTCAAAAATTGGAAGTAAACTGTCATGCCAGCTCACTTTGCAGAAACGGAACATTTTCAGTTTCAGAATTTTAGATTGACAGTTTTTTTTTCGTGATTTTTGACAAATGAGTAATTTGATTATTTTTTCGAAAGAGGAAGGATGAAGGGTAACTTTCGATGAGTAACGAATACAGGATTACATTTTACCAAAAAACAGTCCATTTTTTGCAATTTTAATTTTGAAATTTCGAAAGATTTTTGTCAAGTCAGCCCTCTTTATAGTATCGTGTCGCGTTAACGCATTTAAACTAATTTCAACATTATTGCGAAATGGGCATATTCACTCCTTTTCCGCCGGGAATATTTAGTAATTCTGTCGTAATCAAACCAATTCTAGGTTCCAGTATTTTTTTAATTCGACTTTTTTTATTTGGATTTTCGTGAATACTTTTCTACGTTGTCGAAAGTCGAGGTGGATAATCCTTTTGTCCGAAAGTTTATACTTCGATTACGTCCTCATATTGATCCGTCTTTCATGTTACAAGTTTGATTTTTATGCTCGGGCGTTTTTTTGCGCCTGACTTTGTCTAGAGGTTTTTAGATCGGTCACGACATCAAACGATTATTTCACCCGCTGAACTTCTAAATTTAACGGATTTAAGAAGTCAAAGTTGTGAAAAGTGTAACATTTGGTGTCAGAAGATTTTTAGATGTGCACGTTAGATGCTACTATTATTGTTCAGTGAAAAATACGAGATTATCGAATATTTGCCATTATATACACTCCTTACTCTTTTTGGGACGCTTCTTTTTCGGACAATTGCTCCTGTTTTAAAATATATTTTTGAGAACCGTAAGCGTCCCAAAAAGGAGTAAGGACTGTACTACATTTGACACTTATAGTCGATAGAAAATCGTCAAAAATAAGAGCCGCTAGACCACATTTTCTGACGAGACAAGTTAGTAAACAATGGCTATGTCCCCTCCTTAAACCTTTTTCTTAAAAAAATGCGTCCCTTAATTTGAATTATCTGCAAGCTTCCTATGTCTACATTATTAACCGTAGCCTGAATAAAAAAATGTAAGAACCATTATATAATTGTTCATCTAACGTAAATCCAATACGTAACAACAATTATGATGTAATTTATGTTAACCAATTTATTTCTCAAAGAACGAGTACTTTCAATCGATAATTATGGTGCGCACAGAAGAAAGGCCTCAAAAATTAGAAACGAAATCTAACGTTAAAAAATAGAATGCGTGGTTCTGTTAATTTATATCTTGGCCACATTCTACAGTCCCTTTTTCTTTAGTTTCTTCGCAGTAAAAAAATTATAGACTTCGTAAGAAAGGCCTCGTGTTTAACCCGATTTCATGGCAAATTTTTGATTAGGGAGGGGAGAAGTGTGATGTGTTTTCACGGCTCAAAAAAAGAAGTAAAAATAAACGAATCAAAAAATACTAAATAAGTCGACAATTGTGCGCGTTCGGTTGTATTCTGAAGATGTAAAAAGTAATCTAATAATTGTCATGAGTGAGAAGATCGAGACTTCTTTGGTAACGCAATTAGAACCAAAAAATACAGGTTGGTATTTTGGCAGTCCGATGGCACGTTCGCAAATCCGTTTTCTTTACAAAATACTGGACATAATTATGTTATGGGGATTGTGATCTAAACATTAGTTAACTCTCGCCAAACATTTTGTGCTCAGTATGATTATGATTTTAATGACTCTTATTTTACTATATATTACAATCCTCATGAATTTTTGGAACGGATAAAAGTTTAAACTTTTTGGAGTAAAAAAATTTTCTCCAAAAACCTACACGAAATGCGTTTTTCAAAAAGGAATTTTTGAAACAAATTTACATGCAAAAATGAATTTTTTTTTGAAAAAAGAAATCTTTTGAACCAAAACGTTCAACGAAATTCAGGAACTATCAAAGAAATAGTATTAACTCACAGGAGAAGTGTGTGCATATATGACTTGGTTTTTTTTGTCGATTTAAGGCATAAGGAGGCCCCTTAGGGCAGAATTGGTATTGCTGACCCCCTCAACTTTTCGAGAAAATTCCATTGACGGTATTTTTTTGCGTAGGTGGGATATTTCAAACAGCTCTCTAGAGGGCCCTGGTGGCCCAAATCAATTTCTTAATAGTCAGATCGACGTAGTTTGACAAGCTCTATAACTTGCTTTTACCAGTTTTGTGTGCATACGGGCACACAATTTCCCCCTACGGGTTATCAAAAAGTCCTTCCCCTGAGAGTGAAGACATAATACAAAATCCGCATTTTATTCTAGAAAAAAAGTGTTGCTTCAAAACGATCATTGATAATAGCTTTACTTCCATGAGTTAAGATGTCCATTCGGCACCTTCATGTTCGAAATATACGAAGTTTCCGTTAGAATAATTTTGGGTCTGTTTTGCGCCTTCTATTTGCCGCTATTGCACTGTACAGTAATTATTTTTGTGTTATTTGAATTGAAGAGAGGAACCTCTAATTATTACTTGGTGGTTCGGATAGATATACGGCTTCGTCGAAGATGCCTATAATCCGTTCTTACCGTTGTTTGCTGTACTATTATTTAGCGTAATAATATTTCCGTCATGCCAAATGAAATTAAACAAAGATTAGAACAAATGGGACGGCAAAGGGAATCCAGATAGTCCAAAAGCCTCCCATAAAAAATGCGCACGTGAGAAATCATATATTTATATATATTATATATATGTTAAAGCCGTTATATCTGATTGGTGCATTTTTATCAAGCTGGTATATCTGATTCGGCTCTATTGGTGCATTTTTTCTGGCCAACACGGTCCTTTAATTATTTTCCGCCAATATAAATTCAAAACTATTTTTGCCAAATTATAGAGATTAAACAGTTAGCATGAGAATGTGGAAAAATAAAATCCCAAAAATGACTGTAGCGAGCTCTATAATTTTTTGAATGCATAAAAACAACTAACCTTCAAAAAATTCTAACGCTCGCCACAGACCTTTTGATAATTTTATTTCTCGAAATTTTATTATTAAAATTTCAAGTTCTATAATTTAGCAAAATTGTTTTTTATTTAATTAAGGGCGATTTAATTTAATTAAGGGTGGTTTAATTTAATTTAATTAAGGGGCTGTACAGACCTAAAATAACTTAAGAACCGTTTTGGCAAAAAAATCTTAATTGGAACTTATAGAGGCGAATTATATATGTAATATCTATAAGTTCTAGGTTGTAAAATTGCTTTTATCAAGATTATGAGAAATTTCTGATTACTTTTATTTAATAATCACTAGCAGAATTTCGGTTCAACAATGAATTGCCGGTGATGTAAGTCAGTTGGTAATTATAGTATCATGGCCAACAGCCCGATGACGGTTAACCGCGGTTGTCACAGCAAACGTGACAAAATAGAGAAAAACAACGTTTGTTGGTTTATTTGTTTTTGGTAACATATACGTTAAATTAGGTTTGTAGAACGGGCAAATGTATAAGTCGTAAACACCATAATATGTATAAGTTAGTGTTATTTTGATGGAGCAATTAGAGGAAACTTGTACGGAAAGTAAAAAAAAAACAGGCGCCTTTGGATGTCACCATAAACTAACCACAAAATCACGATACACGTGGTCGATTAAGCCCATCCAGCCAAACCGAAAAACGTGTGACCAATACAATCCTATCTCTTTCGAAAATTAACCATAACCACGCGTGAACCATAGTTTTTATTTTTTTTTCATATCGACGGACGGGAAAGTATCTTACATCCTAGTCATGAGTCATTCGAAAGACTATCAAAATTGTACAAAATAAATCTACAGGGTGTGATTAGTACATATCTGGTATGTTGATAGGTGACCCTCAAATAATGTTCGTTGTTAAGAAAGAATTTTATTTCAGTTTAAGTGTTCTAGATAATTACCTCAGTTTTCTAGATATCTGTCGATTTTTAATATCCATTAATTTGGTAATGCGTCTTCACCACGTGTTTGCCTATCAACCCACGCACTAGTTAATTTAGATAACACACTTGTTGCTACCTCCAGTGTAAACTAAATTAGTTAGATGGTGTACTGAAATGATCGACTGTCTTTAAACAGTGACGTCCAGATTATTAAACAGGCACACATGTCTTACTTAATATCTTGTTTTTTTTTGTGTTTCTCAAGAAGTGTAGGAAAAAAAGTTCGCCAATCGACCATTTTAGTTTTTTTCATTTTCTCCTGACATATGGTCTGACCTCAATTCGTCTTACATGCGTATAACAATTAAAATACAATTCTTGAACAAGTGAAAAGAAAAAGAAATGTGCATGTTTTCGCTGAAAACGTCAAGTTTGTTGTGTCATGTCTAAATGAATATCTTGCGGCTTCTAGTGGTTAAAAAATAATGCGCGGATTACAAAATACATGACAATCTGGTTCAAGGTCTCCTTCTCGGTTGTGTAGTTATGCATTCTAATCCATTTTTCACGAAGTCTTTTTCGACACGATTCAACGAAAAAAATACTATTTCCTACGACAAATTACAATTACAGCATCCAATAAAAATACGGAAATGGGAAACTCTAGAAATTCCAATTTTCGAAAAAAAATTATCATTTGAATACGTTAAAAGTAAAAGATAGGGAAAATCGCATTTTTTGCTTCAAACTTTACTTTTCAGTAACTTTCGAAATTCGAAAACTTTGTTTTTCAGTTTTTTTTCAAAAAAAAAATGTATATATAGGGCCGTCGCCTGGTACGCGAAGGTACACGAAATAGTGGGCTTTTCAGTCACTTCAAAATCGGGTAAAAATCCCAGGCGACCACCCTATATATATCCTATACATATTTATATCAATCTTTTCTCCAATCAATTACATGTATTATCAAAATGAAAATTTTCTAAATTTCCAATTTCGAATTAATGAAGACGTTCCAATTTTTGTGATCTTAGAAGGGCCGATAAATTTCCAAGCAGTGTACTACTAAATACGTTCCATAATATGTCCGGAAAAAATATGTGTTTACATACGCGTGCAATCATCTTTAGTTGCGCGTGTACTTTGCTCAGCTCACGGACATATTTGTAAAATATATTTTGCAAAGGTTGAAATTGACAAAAAAACATAAAACATAGAAAAATGATGATCTAATTGGGGTTGTACGATGCGGTTTTTAGCTGACATTTAGGGACCTCCGTCCAAGTGGGTACTCTTAGTACATACAAGCAGCGATCATGTCGAAGACCAAATTGATAAGAGATTTTTTGGTCACTCAACGACACTTCTAAAATGTACCGTTTTAAACGTTGTAACTGTTTGTGCAACGTGAACCATTGGCACCGTCTGGATTGGTGAAAAACGGTATAAACCAAATATCGTCCAACGTGAATCAAACATGTTGCGGAAAGGGGAAATGACTCCAACGTTCCAAATAGTTACACCAAATAGTTACACCAAATAGTTACACGCTGTATTAGTTATGCACACAGGATGCGCCGTTATGTTTCACAAAAAAATCTGAAAATAATGAAACATAATGGCCCGAGAGCGAAAAAGTAAAAAATAACGGCGTAGGGCTTAACTTGTAAGGATAGGTATTTTCTCAAAAAAGTGAAACATAACGACGCACCTTGTGTATAAAAAAATGTGCATTTCATTGGTACCTCGGCATCTTATAAAAAAATTTCGTTGAATTTCTGGGAAAAAAAACTTTAGAGAGGTTTTGAGATTTTTGACGAAATATACAATTTCAAATTCACCTTTTTTTTTACTTTTTATACAGTTTTGAGTACCCACTGAATAAATTTTTCACAATCACACTGTGCCCTAATACACGATGGATTGATAAACTATTTAGCTCTAATCATTTTTGAACTGTCATATTTAGCACGGTAACTCCCGTTAACATAAAGTGAATATTTTTATTGATCGAATAGATGAAAAAAGTGCTTCCTTAGCGTTACGAAAAAAAAACTTTGGCTTTGATTCCAGTGGTAGATCAAACATTGCGCGCCAAAATATTTTGGTATCATTTGATAACACAGCTTTTTTAACGTGTGGCCATGTTGAAAAACACTACTTGGAAGGTGAATTTAGAATGCATAACTACATAACCGAATAGGAGCCATTGAATACGATTATCATTTATATTCATATTTTTTTCGTTTTAATTATTAACCACTGAAAAACACTATTTTAACCCTTATGGGCTATTTAAAACACATTTAAAACAAATTTTTAACAAATTTTTAACAAATTTTTAACGAATTTTTAACAAATTTTTAACAAATTTTTAACAAATTTTAAACAAATTTAAAACACATTTTAAACACATTTAAAACAAATTTAAAACAAATATAAAACAAATTCAAAACAAATTCAAAACAAATTTAAAACAAATATAAAACAAATTTAAAACCAACATGCCATTTAAAATATCTGAGAACAAAAACTTCTGAAATGTATTCTAACATACTTTTAAATGGACCCTTTGGGTCCAAAAACTACGTTTCAAAAATTGGAAAAGAACTTGAATGCGATAAGTTATGGAAAGGTTCTTATATTTTGAAAGTTGAAATTCCGGTTCCTTTTCACAAATAAAAACAGAAGTATTTTCGCCAAAATTGCTATGGCCACATTTTAATAACGTGTTAGACCAAAGTTAAAAATTTTTAAACATAAGTACATTTTCCGAAAATTCCGAATTATTCTATCTCATTTTCATGTGTCAATAAGGTGAGAATACGCTACTAACTTAACTGGTTTGACACATGTACCTCACTTTGGGGGTGATGACGGAAACGCCTGCCACTTCTGACATCGCTATGATGAAAATGTTATGTATTACATTATGTCTTACATTACATAATTAAGTTATGAGCGCGGCTGGTCATCGCTCGTATTCCCAGAAAAAAAACGCTGTTTTTGCTTGATGGATTTAATTATATATTTTTGTTTGACCGTGGCTTTAACCTTGACTTGTTACTCTGGTAGTTTCAATTACTTTATAATATTACATGATAATTTTGGATTAATGTTGTTAGTTGGAGAAATTAGGTTTTATGAAATGTCACGAAAAATGACGTATTTTGGTATTTTATTCAATTTCATACGCGGGCCAGCCAATTCACCTGTATGGGTTGAATTTGCTAAACCGTTTGAAAACTTTGCCCAAAAATCTAAGTATTTCTAGATTTAAGCCTTAAATTTTAGGGTCTTTATAATGTGAGAACTGTTAGACAATGAAAAAGGGGGTTTGTTTTTATTTTTCAAGTGGGCTGTTTGTCAAGATGCAATAATTTTCCTGTTTTCACCGGAAAGGTGAAAGAGGTGAATCATTTACTTTCGAAATATTTATCCGATCGGTATATAAAGGATACCCAGTTACCGTATCAACAAGCCAAAACTAAAGACGGCGGGCCCACTTCCGGTCCGACTTCCGGTCACGTCTCTGCTATTACACCCGGCGGGAAGCCACAGCCAGATGCCCTTGCCAAATTGTTTATCAACAGATCCTCAACGTTAAGGAAAGGAATGAAGCTGACCGAAGACGACCAAAGAAGCCTTTTGTATAATATTGCTATATTTTTTTTTAATTTTTTTCTGAAAAGCTTCGCATTATAATTTTCACGCCGTGCGGTCCGCTCAATTATAATATGGAAAGTTTACACATAGCGTTTTCCAGGTTGTAAAGCAATTTGAAACTTTAAAACTAACAAACTGTAGTTGAAACTACAAATTAACTAAAATATAAAATCAATAGGAAAAAAATGCGAATAAAAGAAAATTGATCGACCCTTTCGAATTTCAACTTTTTCGGAGATTGAGTAGGTAATATTTGTAAAAAAAGGCGAAACACGAGCAGCAAAACCCGTTAAAAACGTTTTATCCTCACCTTATTACAAATCACCGTTATCAGAAATAAACTGGTAACTATTTGATTATTTTCCATTATTTAGATGTTTGAAGATTAGAAAAACGGAATTGATTTGACCTTCTCTTTATTAAAGATAAAAAATCAGAATACTGCGGACAACCCTTATGTCGTGGATTTGGTCAGCCACGTTTTGGTCACATTTTGACAAATCCGGCAAAAAATGTTCAAAAATAATTTCAAAAAAAGAAACCATGAAAGGTGAAACTGTGAATGCTTTTTTATGCAATCAACTCGAAATAATAAAATAGGGAAAGTTAAAGAGTCGAATGGGCCTGTCACCATCCTTTAATTTTATGCATACTAAATCATTAGGTCCCCCTTTTATATGAAAAGAAGGATTAAATCTCTAATTAGGTTTTTGGCTTCCATACCCGAAAATTAAATTTTGCCATAATTTAAATTGATAGTGATTTTATTTTCAGCAACATTATTTTTCTAAAGCTGTAGTGGTTTATTTTAATCAATTTGATTTAGTTGAATTGCGCCAGTTCTATGAAACTGACTGGTATTTAAAATTTTGGGGCTGTACTGGTACAAATTTATTCCTAAAAATGACTTCCTGAAAGCTTTCGAAAATAAAATTGATGTCCATTTGTTGTATCTGAGTCTCGAATTGTCTAATTCGAAACGTTAACAGAGCATGGAACTGATCTCACGGAACCTTTTACCCATCATGACTCAATTTTTGCTAACTCGTGGTTCCAAAAAATACTTCATAAAATATTTGACACGAATTTGGGGTTGACAAGAAGATAACTTTCAGTCCAAAATGCCACGTAGATGTCTCGTTAATTTAGAAAACCGTCAAACCCAAAAATATAGCTAAACGGCAAAATTAAGAGTTGTTAACAGATTTATCACTCTGAATGTGTTTAAGTGGCACTTTTCTTGTCGAAAAATTTGGTTTAAGCTGCACATTACATGATATTTGGATTCAATTCAATCCCAGCGCTATTTCCGTTTTTTTTTTCTAAAACTGAAATTCGGTTTAAGTTCGTAAAGTATAAAACAAGGAATGAAGCAAACTCTTCAATAAACCTTTTCCTTAAAAGGAAAAAAAGTAACAAAAGCTAAGACAAAATATAAAATACCATTATTAGAATAATGACGAAATCACTAGTATTCCAAAAAGGCCTTTAAAGTGTGAAATTTTCATGTGAGCTATTTTCTCCGCAAAAAACGCTTATGTCAATTTTTTTGTATAAAGCTCAGATAAAATACCCTTCAGTGGTTTAACTTTTTCATTTATATAATAGTTTCATTATTTTTTTTCACAATATTGATAATGATACCGCAACCACTGATCGATTAGATAAGCTTCTTGTCAGTGGACCAACTGCGGTACATAAGGGCACTTTATTTAGCGGCCTATTCATTCGCTTCTTTTTTGTTCTGTTTATTTTCCCGGATGTAGCATAATGTATTAAAACAATTGAGAGGAAAAAAAACAGGAAAATTCACCGCGAAAAATGAGGGAAGATTCCGCAAACCTGATGAACGAATATTGTTGCATAAAATGGGTTTGCCGAGAATAAAGTTTATTACAAAAAATGACAAAGTCGCTTATATTTTTTCAAGATGTTTATTGTTTTCTTTTGTAACTTTTAATGTTCTTTTACGGGGTTTTTCAAAATAAGTAAAATTTGTATTTTTTGCAAGTTCGATACGTATCTCAGATTAAAACTGATATTTTAGCATTTTTTCAGGGCAAAATTTTCGGGACATTAACTTGGGGACAATTACTTAGAGCCTACGGAGTTACTCTACGCACTCTATCTTAACGAAAACTGTTTTCAAAGTTTAGCGACATATGCTTATAAATTAATTAGACGAAACGGTAATTTTCTTATTTGTAGAAAAGGTTCAGTATATTGGCTAGAACCAACCGCCCAAATTGGAAAATTATGAAGATTTATTCCGAGGGAGTTTTTTTGTTTCTTTGTTATCTACTGTAAACATTGGCTATAGCGGATTTGTCTATTATGGCAATTTTCCGAAGTCAGGAATTTAATCAACAAAAAATGTTAACCGCGTAAGACCGGATAATAACCATCTCCCTAATAAGCGCCCGCTCACCATTTCAAAAAAGTGCATTTTTAATTTTGGTTTTATCCTAATGACCGTGACGAAAATTTTCTACGAGTTTAAGTTCAACGTCCTAAGAAACTCATCTAACATTATTCTCACGTTTTGCTTCATTCGTATTGTAATTAACCGTCATTAAATGGTTAACAGCGGTTACTACTTCACAAGCAATTATACAATATGATTACAATACGAATTTTGTCTATTATATCGTAATTTCCTTCGGAATTTGATTATTTTAGAATCGTAGATATCAAAATTAACGACAGCCTTACCCCTAAGTAAAAAAAGTTTTAGTAATGACAGCGCTCAGTAAGGGTTGGGCTCGAAGGACAAACAACCTACCCTTTATTATTCAATATTAATTTTAATATTTCAATATACTGTATGATAGGGCTATGACTGCAAGGCTTTGATCAATTTTCCTATGATTTGTAACGCTATTATGACGTCACCGTTGCAGTCATAGAGATAAAATACGATACAATTTTCAGAATTTGGAAATTTGACTGTCAGTGTGACCCAAATCACTTTGAAACTGCACCTAAAAGTTTTTTTCGTTCAAACATCATCTAAACCCGTTGGAGTTCCTCAAGTAATAATCTTACATTGCAAAAATATGACCTGAAAAATTGCATTTAATCAAAAAAACTAATAAAGCCGTAAAATCAACGATTAGAAATGAAAACAAGATTTAGTTCGTCCAAGGTCACACTCTAAATGGCACATTTTATTTGCCAAAGTGACTGTTTTCGATGCCTTTTTAGAGCTTCTAAATCTTTATTCCACTCCCCCAACAGCTTTATTTTTGTGAAAACTAAAACGGGCTTACAAATGTTTGTCCAAGTGTGGTGCAAGTGAACGTCGCGATCCATAATCAGAAAAACTTCTTCAGAAAGTCGGGAAATTCGAAATAATGCGCCACGTCTTAAACTATTAGCAACAGACTTGGAGTGTTTGGTAAGTTAGTCTTCTGGATACGATTATGTTACCGAATGTTGAAATTTGTTTAGAAGGTCGATCAAAGGTGACCGGCGTGGCAATACTATTTGGGTAGAATTCATAATTTCCCTCATGTATATATGAATTATGTGTTATAGACCCTATGCGCCGTTATGTTCAACAACACAAATAATAACTGAAAAATAGAGAACTAGGGGCTACATAGCTAAAAAATGTATTACGGAAAAAAAATTCGGAAAATGTAAGATATCGGGACGAATGGGAATTTTTAATAGCGAGTGAAAAAAATGAGGCCGTGTCTCTATCGGTTTCAGACGTCTGCCTTTGAAAATCGGAAAAAAGGTTTAAAATGAGAGTAGCCCAAGAAAGTCCTAGTTGATATATTGAAAATCTAAACAACCTGAATTTTGAATAAAGTCAGTATCTATTTTTTGTCACATACTTTATATTTAACTCCATTTGGAATGTGAGTGTTAGGGCACATACAATGAGTTTTGTGTTATTTTAAAAATGAATGATCTAGCCGGACCATGAAATGGAAAAGTCCACAAAAAGTAACTTTATACTTGTAGCCACGTGAAAACGCAACTATAGGGGTTTGGGGGCTGTACATGTCGAACAGTCCGAGCCAACATCTGCAAGGTCGCCATCTGTCTTGATAAATTTAAAATGATATCATAATTAATTATCATTCGATTATTCGCAAGCGAGTATCAACATCAATACGTAACCCAATATATTTTCAAAATACATTGTGTCTCTAATTCATCACGGTCAAGTTTGTCAAGGATGGATTGTAGAAAGTATGTTTTTTTGTACGGTTGTTCAAAAATTAATTTGCGTCCAAATTAAAGTATCAATTTTGCGATGTAGACATACAAAAACATAAACTCATTTTACATTTATGGTTGTTTTTTATTGATTGTTATATATTTACTGTAGTATTAGTCATACGGTTTGACTCATACCGTTAGTAGCTCAAAATTAAATAAATCAAAAGAACAAACTTGAGATATTAGCAGAGGAATGTCTTAAGAAAAAAAAATCCATCTCGCAATTTGTAGTGTACTAACCCTCACGGTGAGGGCCTCACCCTATTTTATTTTACTTTACAACATATTTTATACATATATGTATAACTTTACATGTATAACTTTTAATATCATTCTCGAATAAATTAATATATATTTTTATAATAATTTATTCTCAAAACGAATAAAAAAAAAATAAAATCACATAAACTAAACTCTCACAGTTTGTCACTTCACGCCCTAATAAAGTATTTTCAAAATAAAGAGGGGAAACAAGAAGCAAACCAATCAGAGCCTTCTGTGGGAACACGTGATACTTATGTTAGGGTTTCAACAGACCTATCATAATAATAAGACCTGAAAAGGCATTAATTTTGTCCTATATTAATCTATTTTTAGTTTGTTGTAAAAATTGTATATTTCATTAACCTTATCATATTATTAATTCCAAAATATCGAGTTTCAGACAAAACACCAATTAATACAATTATATTATTCAAAACACACGCGAACTTCTCATGTTGAACGAATATATAAAAACTTGTTCAAAAACAACAATTCATTCGTCAAAAATAATTTTACTCAGTACTTCACACGTACTGCTTTTGTTGAGATACGTTAGGGATTAAACGTTGGATTAAATAAAATAGAAAAAAAACGTATTTTTTCATTCGGCAAGAAAAAAATTGATAGAAATAATAATTGCAGCATTTTCATTACGATAACCGTGACGATTGCTAACGCAACGGGATTAGATGAAAAAAGTGTTCTGGTACGAATCACTAGACAGAATAAGAGAAAGAGCGCAAAATAATATGCCATATTACGTTCGTGTGTTAATACCCTAGTCACTCACTTCTCTGTATCAAAGTCGGGTTCGACGGAATATATCGGGGATAAAACGCATTAGAGATATAAACTTTAAATTTTCAATTTCGGAAAATTCAGACGGTTATCGTTAATCGGAAAATTGATGGCTCTAACGAGTGGCCACAAAGTCAAATTTTAGTTTAACACGTCTCTGTTCAGACGAAGCACACGGGCAAAATCCGATTTACTAGTAACCTGAAATATGCAGATTAACTCTCAACGGAAATAATGTTACTTTAACACAATAATCTAGATTTCGAAGTAAAAAGGTTCCGGGAAATTTGCACAAATTTCCTGTACGATTTTGTATAAAAAGCTGTCCGATAACTGAGCGGCGCGTAGGCGGATTCGAAAAAAAAAATAAGAAAAAATGGATGACAAAAATGAAACTGATTCCTTGAAAAAATCATAATTCAAGTCGCTTGATTTGAAAATGTTACAAAAAAATTGGTTTTACCCACATAAACAGTTACTGTTATTACTACAGTTTGAGAATTAATTTAACAATAAAAAAAAGGATTAGAAATCGTCAGTAAACTCCGTTTTGATACAAATGTTCCGATTAGCTTGTAACCCGAATTGTTACTATATCAGTAACATCAATTCAATAAGTAGGACTTATTTTAGGTTGTTATTAATGCATTGTGTGCGTGCACAATAAAATTCGAAACCTTGACTGTAGTATTTTAAAATTGATGAAAGCAATTATGAAGCAATGACGGATCGTAGACTTTTCACAACACGCGAAAAAATTTTAGTGAAAAACTGTTTTTGTCAAATTGTAGAGCTCGAAAAGTTAGTTCTAAAATGTGGAACAAAGATGTTCCGGAAATGTCCGTAGCGAGTTCTAGAATTTTTTGAAGGTGCCAAAAAGCCAAAAAAAAACTGCTAAAACGGAGGAAGCTTTAGGGGTCGATCCGCCAATCATAAATTGATTAATTATTATGAATATTAACTTTTTATTAAGTAGTATAGTGTAGCGACATTTTTTATAGTATATATATATATATTAACAAACATGTCCAAAAATAATCGAAACGGAAGTGAAACCGGAAGTCACCATTAATTATTGCTCTGGGAATTAAAATAATATGTCAAAAAAATCTATCCAAAGATAATAATTGTGAAGGATCGTTTGGGAATGAAAACGGTTTGAATATTTGGAAAGCGGAAACCGGAAATAACAAAACAAAAAAAGATTTGAAGTCATGTCAAGTTGCTTTAAAATCATCGCTTGTCAAAATTGATTGTTTCGGCTGAGGGGGGTCATTTGTGAACGTGGCAAAGACGGCTCTGCTGTCAAGGTCGCCGTAATCATGCTTGACACGTTTTGTGTTTCTTTTTTGTTTTATCATAAAGATGATCATTAAAAAAGGGCCCTTGGTTGACCGTAATGACCGGCAGGTCTAATGTATCAATATTGTGAAATTATTCAAATTAAACTCCGGGTCCAATCCAAGGTGGTTTAATTTCTAGGATAAAGCCACGTGCGCACGCGTGCATAATTTGTTGAATAATTTGTAAATTGAATAATTTGTAAATATAAGCCGAATAACATTTAAAATTTATTGAACTCTAATGACCTTTAATGACCTCACTGAATGCCCTTGGAACATGTTTCACAAACGCTTTTTTTCAAAAAACTTTTTTATCAAAAAATTCATTTGTGGAAAAAAATATCTCAAAAAACGTGCTAAACTTCAGGTCTCACGGGATAGGATAATGTTTTTGCTTTTATCATGATTTTAATGTCCTGTTAAGCAATTCGCCACATCCTTGGTTTCAGATTTTTCTGATGACAATTAGAAATGGTAAATTTGTCTACCGTAATGAGCGGAGCCTTAACTGCTTCTTTCCGGCATCGAGCAATTATTGAAAATTATATTTTTGGCCGTCGTCAAAAGCCATCATGACAGAAACAAACGATTTATCCACGATTTAGATTTGGATAATCACCGTTTGATCTGTTATCGTTACAAACACATTACATTAGCGCAGTGTATGGGCCATGTAATATCCGGTTGTAAGTTGCCGCAAATTATGAATATTTAATTGTCCTGCTCCGTAATTGACCTCTAAATGCTTAAATGTGACCTCAATTATTAAACCATCCAATGTGTATATAAAAGTTGTGTATTTAATTGAAAAGTATTACTAATAAGCGACGACTCAATAAAATGTAAAACATCAATAAAATAACTTTTCAACGAAATTAAAACAACGTTTCGACTTATTTAGATTCCCGAAATATTGTTTTCAGAATTATTTTTAGAATCACAAAAGTTTAAAAATACTGACCACAAAACTTTACAAATTTCGTAGTCAGTTTTAGGCACACTAGACGTTATTCCCAATATTCACTGGGTGTGCAGTTATCAGGCAGGTTTCGCGACTAAAAAACCTGCCTGATAACTGCGTAGGGTGCCTGATAACTGCGCGCCAACCTGCCTGATAACTGAATGCCTTAGAACTGCGCACCCGTTATATACAAATGTATCATACAAATTCAATGGGCTTTTAATCAAAGTTGATATAGAAGTCCGAGTGGTGGTCCCAAAACCGCCGGTAGTCCTACAACGGCCGCGTTTGTTTGGACTTGAAGGCGGCCGTTATGGGACTGGTGACTGTATTTTTCAATTCAGCCGGTGACATAAAACGAAAAAAAAGAGCTTTAGAATCGTGAAAACTAGTAGTTTTTTCGATGCTAACACATAATAGGCTTGTTTTCAGCTATTTGACAAAAAAATGCGTAGGTTGAAAGTTAAATTTTCGAATAATTAGTTACTAGCTTTTTCGTAGCATATTTGATTTGCTCATAACTACCAAATTTATCATTGGAGTTTTATGTGGAAAAACATTTCAAAGAATGAAAAAAAAAGTCTAACATAGGGATTAGACACGATTTGGACTAAGCTATGGCAGAAGCAAATGGATCCACAATTTAGATCTGCTAATCACCGTTTGGCCTGTTTTCACTCGAAACATATTGCAGTTTTTTTTGCAAAAAAAAAGTTTTCCTCAGCCTTCTATCTTGAGGAAACATGGACTTGTGACAGTAAGTAAAAAACACAAATCAATCAAAATCCAACTATGTTATGTATCACTGTTTTTGATCATAATTTTGTGGCTATTACCGGACCAGAATCAAGGAAAAAGAAAAGAAAAGCGGGACATGTTTTTTCATAATTGATTTTAAGAAAACATAAATGGAATTAGTAGTTATTTACAGATTGACGAAACATGACATAACTAGCATTAGAATCTAATAAGGGGTCCAAGTTCGGTTGGATTTAACTGCTGAACACCAATATGTCGACACATTTCCAAATAGTTTCATTTTATCGAAAAAACACATTCAGATCGATGAAAAACATACATTATTTTCGATGTGTATGTATTGTACTGCACGTTAAATTTAATTTACAAAATACACACGTTTACCAGTTTTGAAGTAACCTATACACGGTCTCCTGCATGCTCCGAAGCCTTTGCGGTCGTCATATTTTTTTTTTGTCATTTCCGGTTACCTCCGGTTTGATTTAAAACAAATAAAAGAGGCTATTATTAAACATTAACTCTATTTTACACAAAATATCACGCTAAATTATGAACATGTAAAACTACACAAAAATTAGTGATATAATGAAATTCATTAAAATAACCTAACCGTGTGTTATTTTTATTCTTTTGTAGACAACAAAATCGACAATTAAATTAGCGGACGTTAACTCACTTTCGCCCAATATCTGTAATGTTGTTCCTACCCGGGAAAAAACTAGCATGACCGCGAAAACAAATACCGGAAGTCATTTTTTATGGTTTATCTTATTAGTATCAGAAATGTTGTGTCATTATTGAAATGTGGAGTTTCGAACAAAGATCTATTTTTCTGCAAATTTTAGCGTCAATTTATTATAGTAAGGCCTGTAAAAATTCAAAATTTCACAGAGCAATATTCAAAGCAACCAGTAAGAGCAACTAGTAAGCATAAATCAGAAGAATCAATTGAACTAGTAAATTAAAACTGTCGTATCGTTTCTCTAATTTGTTTCTCAATTTTAAAACATGGTCAAAATGTTAAAATATAAAATAACCGTATTTAGTGTATTCAACTTTGTGCTACTTTCTTATCCCATTAAACTTTTGTTCCATACCTTATTTATGAACAGAGAAACTGTTTACAATTTAAACCACATACGATTCGGCCGTGGTAAATTACGAAACCGGAAGTCGGTAAAATTGTGAAATAACGTCACTGGGGGGTAAAATCTGTATGGCTAATGTGATTATTGTATAAAATACGTAACAGTTACAGCCTAGTTCCGCATAACGGACACAGAAAAAACACCTTGTTTAAACACTAGTAATGACACGTCTGGAGTTGCGGTCAATAGAAAAATGCAGGGCAAAGAAAAATTAATAATGTAATCTTCCAATGTGAGATGCGACTTTTAACCCTCAAATGCGGGTAGCCCAAAAATGTTAAGTTCGCTTTCTAAAGTAAACAATTTTAAATTCAAGTCCAGAAGTAAATATAACCTATGACCATTTAGTGGTCAAAAACTGGTCAAAATTTTTTTCAATTGTTTCATAATAATTCACTCCATTAAAATTGATATGTTAAAAAGCGTAACTAAACTAGTACATCACCTACCTGCTTAAAGTTACACCAAAATGAGCCAAAAAACTGTTACTTAAAGCAAAAATTTTTACTTTAAACAGCATATAGTTTTCCAGTCATAGTTAGCGGTTTCTTCTGAATCCATAGTAGTTATCCAACAAAAACTAATTAAAACAACTGGAAATCATATTTCCGGTTAAATTAAGTGATTGTCCAAATAATAAACGAGTGGCTGATTAATTGAACTTATCCACTCAACTTCATTGTCAACATTTGAGGCGGTATTGAACACGACAACATTGCGTCCACTGGATATATTGACTCGCAGCAAATAAATTTAATTAAAAATTGACCAAAAAATAAAGACCAATCAAAAGGCTATCAAAACCGACAGTAAAAAGTCAAGCTAAAAATACAAAGTGCAAAAAAACTGACTTGACTTTATAACCATCAACATGTCAGACCTTATACCACCACCCCTACACACGCATTTTTTCAAAATATTCAAGAATTTTCAACGTTATTTAGAAAATAAGAATAGTATGCGTTTTTCATCGAAATTCACACAAAAAGAAAACAGAACTGAAAAACAATTATAAATACAATTATGGTATATTTCCATACAAGAACAAAGTTTCATGATATAATTCTTCAGTCACGGAAAATCGAGCGTCTATGAATTAAAATTTTAGCTTAATAAGTGAGTTTAATAAACGACTGAAATGGGGGGAATAGTATTGTTTTCTTGAATTAAAAAGAGTACGATAAGTGCCATTCAAGGCCGCAAAAGTTAAGTACAGTAGTAAGATTGACGTGATAATTGGAGGGCGGTAGCTACGGCTATCTTTTAATATGTTTCATGTTGTAATCGTTGTTTTGTCAAAAACATCAAATTTTGGGTTCGACACGTTGACAGGAAAAAACGTCGGCAGAAAAAAAATCTTCGTAGATGGACACCACTTTTTTTACGCCGAATGTTTTTTGATGCGATAAAACATTCGTAAAAAATGTACCACAAGCTTCATACAAGACCCGTTATTAGTTTAACATTCGACATTTCTCTGTGATCGATTAGTGGTGTTTCCGAGACACTCTTAGATGTAGATTTTTTCGTGTTATATGACATTTCAATTTCTAGAAATTGACGCGAAGCGTGATTGCTGAATTAGTAGTGCCTGAAAAGGGGTGAGGAATACTGTGAAGCGTACGTTCGCGACCATTTCTGGTTGGGCAAAACCCATTAATGAGTACTTTCGCGGCCACACCATTTGATCGCGATTTGTTGTTCAATATATGGTGTTTTAAACAAAGTTTCGCGACCATTTGTTTTCTACTTAAAAACAGTGGTCGCGAAACCTCACTCAAAACATCATTTCGCGGCCATGCGGTCGTGAAAACATATTTTGAACAACAGTTCGCGACCAAATGCTGTGGTCGCAAAAGTACTCATAAACGGGTTTTTTCGCGACCACAAACGGTCGCGAAAGTACCCCACTCCAGGAATACGTTACGATTTTAGCAATATGATACTTTTTAATCCGCAAAGTGTTTGAGAGTCAAAAATACCATCTCACATTTTATATAGTTTTACAAAGTACATATAGTCCAGACTAGCGCATAAATGCGATACAGTGTTCTTGTGGGTTAACGAACAATAAAAGAGGGCTCTCCAGCTTAGAGGGCCAATCTTGAATTATTATGATAGACTTGAAAATTTCCAAGAAAAGTGAAGATTCTTGTGCGTAGTCCTGAATTCTGACGTATAATCCATATAATGAGATTTAATGGATGGTTGATGAGATGAAAAAGGGGAATCGTACTTCCGACCATCTTCAATCATCTTGTCAAATGCTAAGTAGGGTTTTTCATGAATGTTCATGAATCGTTCAATTCGGTTTATTCAACTGAAATCAAACACGAGTCCTTCTGAGAGTCCAAATCTCTGATTTCCTAATTATGCTTTTAGAGGGCTTTTTTCCGATAGGCTCATCAGAATTGTTACAGTTTACTCAAAAAAGCATATCTGATTAAATATTCATCAGAAATAAAATAAAAAATGAGTGAAACCGAGTACATTAAACGTTCATGAAAAATATTAAGATGGAAATGAATTACAATGGGTCGTTAAATTATACTCGATTTCCTATTTTCTAAACCAAATTATTTGGCGACCCTACTGGTTAAGTCTCATGAAAATTGGCTGCGAGTTTCTAGTATACCGTGTCGGCATATTTTTAAATGATATTGGCCAATAGGAGCACCCCATTGCAAGAAAAAAGAAGAAAATTGCTCTATTCTAGAAACGCTCAGCCGATTTTCATGAGACTAAACCTGTAGTATTAGGCAATTTTAGTGTGTTTATTTTACTTAATTATAATTTTCTTACATTATATATTTGGTTTATATTTTTTTGGAAAAAAACGTTGTTATACACAAGTTGAATGTTATACACCAGTTTTCCATTATCTTTAAATCGAAAGTGAAAATAAAATGTAAAATTGAAAGATAATATCTAATGTAAAATTGAATGTTCACAAAATTTAACATTTCAAATCATTTTGACTGAAAATGGACAGCACAGGGTGCGGTGTTAACCACTATCGTTGTCCTCTTCAATTGGCGATTAAATTCAAGGAGGTCCGCAGTGCCTACACCACCTGCGTTATTATCTTGTCACCCGTTATCTTGCAGATTTTCCCGTTGGCTCCGTTATCTTGCAGATTTTTCGGCCAATTTTCCAGGAATCCCAATCCTTATGTGTTAAGCACTGCGCTGTTATCTTGCAGATATCCCCGTTCGCTTCGTTATCTTGCGGATTTTTTTCATGCGAAAATTGCAAGATAACAGCGCAAGGGGTGTAATATTATAATGAATTAATAGTAATATTACATGAATTTTGTGTAGATTTATACAGGGTGGTCCATTAATGAATCATCAAGGGCTAATTTGAGCACGCACTTTTTATGCTGAAACAATATGAAACTGCGTGCAGAAATGTGCACTGACGAATTCATTGTTAGACCACACGGTAGAAGCCTTCTGAAAAAGCACGTCTAAACAAATAACAATACTCCAAATGAGACGAAAAATACATCAATTCGTACGTTGGATTCATGTTTATTTTGTTAATACAATTATCATTATCAACAAGGCCTCTTTGTCCTAAACCATTTGTCTTGACATATGTCGTTTTTAAGGACTCCAATAGTCAGAAAAAAGAACAAACTAAAAATATTTTTTGTCCTTGAATAAACCACGTCTTTGAATAGTAAGTATCCAGTTTAAGTTGATCTGGTCAGTAAATAGGTTTTGATGTTAAGATAATGAAATTAAAATAATTTTTTGTTCAAAAAATGTTTGGCTTGACAGTTTCAGAATTATTGAATTTCGAAACAACTAATATCGGTAAAATCAATTAATAGTTACGAAATTAAATTGCATTTCCAAGCAAAGTAAATTTCGTTTTATAGTCAATACAACACCGACCTACGTAAGTTAGCACCACGTAAGTTAACAAAATTCACGTAAAATAACACCTTTTTTCCAAAAGTTTTGTTAACTTACGTANGTAGGTGGTGTATTTAATTTAAGTCGTCGTTTTATTTTGTAAGATTTTACACATTTTATGAAATTTTCTGAATTGTGATATTATTTGTTGTTCATTTAATTTTCAAAATGTTCGATTTTTCATATCATAAACGTTGAATATGTCCAAATTATGAATATGTCCAAATTATGAATATGTCCAAATTATGACAATATGAGTTGATGTGGTTTATTCGTTAGAAAATACAATCAGTAACGATTTTCATTAGCATATAATAACTCCGATTGGCTGTTTTCTTACTAGTCCTAAATAGTAAAAAAACGTTTTGTTCGGAAATTGGTTTCAGCTTTAGCTCAAACATTGCGTTAAAATTTAGCTGAGCATACAGCAGTTAAAGATTGTGCAACAATGTCATTAAGGAAAAAATGTGCCACACTTTTGCTGACTTTAATTTTTGGCGATCAAAAATTCCTATAATTTGGGCCTATTTGGACGTGTCATCCAATGTTCATTACGTCGTTGGTACTTCATCATGACGACGTGACGTAACATTGGCATTATGCAATTACAAAAAAGCGGGTATACAGAACCGAATACCCAATTCTGCCACCAAAAGTAATATATCGCGTTTATGTACTGATTTATTAAACAAGTCGCGTTCGAGTTGATAAGACCCAAACGAAAATTCGAAGAAGTAATTTTAAAGAAACTTTGCGATTATAGTTAGTTTTTTCAGATTGAATGATTTCCAAATTGTGTTTAGGCAAGTTAATGCCCTAGAACTATGAAATATGTACTAATTTCTCTAATAAAAAGAGGATATGAAAAAAGAAATGAAGGAGATAGAACTTACACCGCAGAACGCTAATAGAAGCTCAACAGTATTTCGATGTATGATCTAACCTACGCGGTTTTATTCCCACCAGTCAAATCTCACGGGGTTCACAAGCTTGCTAACGTCCTTCACAGGCTTTTGAACAAAAAATGAAGATTCTTTTATATTGAAAAATGAGTACAAATTTAATCTATTTAACTCTTTATTATGTTATATTTATCAAATGAACTTGTAGTAAATTTAGGATGTATTAATTATCATAACTTATTTTTGTGACAATTCCCTAACATTTTCAACTTATGAAGTAAGTATATAAATTAAATAATATAATACATAACAGTGTAAAAATCATCTTATAATTGAGTCCCTTTCAGCAAGTTTTATACCCAAAATGTTTTTTTGTGAATCATAAATCCAGTATGGAATTAACACAATCCTAGGAGTTAAAAATAACAAAATGAGTTTTTTTAGAGTGAGCTAATTCAAGATCTTGTTTTTAAGTTAAAAAACATAGCCGTCCTGGAATTCCGGAAATTGCCTCATATTTAATAAAACTCACTTATGTCTCGTTTATTAAACACGATCGTGGCCCAATCTCCGGGCCCAAAAGTAAAATTAAGAACCACCAAAATTCCAGAAATTCATTAAAAAAAGTAACAGAAGACTTAAATATTCATGACAACTATCGTGGCCCGATTTGTCAAAAATTCAAAAAAATTTACCAGATTTATGCGTCAGTCAGTTTCTCCGCGGAAAATGTGGTCGAATCATAAAAAAAGGCAATTACGAACGATTGTTTTGTAAAAAAAAAACTATACTCCCTAATCAGTTATGTTAATACCAGTTATTTTTACACTTTTAAGACCAAAACATATCGCGATTTCCGATTATCAAACCAAACGTCTTAACCACATATATAAACAACATTCAATAATCTTAACATTTTTGGTGTTGAGATAACTGGTTAGGTGGTGTTACGTTAAATATAGTAAAGCCATTAATAAAAAAACCCATTTTTTATTTTCGTTTCTGACAGCCTGACTGAATCCACATCGAAGGAAATAACAAAAAATGGTAGTCAGATCAAACAAGTGATGCGCTTATCAAGTTCTTGAAGCTACTCCAAGGTACTCGATCGACCGTATTGAACATTTTTTGAACATTTGTCTAAATACTCGTCTAACTATTAGTACTATCGGGTGAAAAAATCGAAACGGGTAAAAAACGCTATTTTTTATTATTTTAGTGCGTGTGCACTTTTATTTAATTTTGGTGAGCCCCACTTAGAGGGCCCATGTTTGGTACAAATTGAGGGAACAAAGATAGGAACACTTAAAGCACCCCCTCCCCCACTTGATGGAAAATGAGATTCTAAAAAGACTTATAATTGGCGGCAAGTTGAGGAGGTTTCATGATGATTCCGTGATTATTTTCCAAATAGAACTTGGAACTAAAGTAAAAAACGGTGTGACGGCACACTTCACTTACGCGTTGTCAAACGCGTTTGGAAAGTTTGTCGCCTTAGCCAACGCTGAATTTTGGCATTGGGAAAATTTCCGGCGTTTATCACTGTTACCAATTCTCGTTATGAAGAAGCATACACTGTTACTTCGATCGTTTTTTTTTACTTATTTCACCAAAACAAGTGTATTGTGTACTGTGTTGTACACTACCTAACCAAAATACTATACGGTATATTATATACCGTATGACAGCTCTCAGACTGTAAGGCTTTGAGAAATTTCCTATCATTTGTAACACTATTCTGGTGTCACCGTTACAGTGTGAGCGCCGCCATACGGTAAGATTTTTTTTTGTATAAGCATAAGACGGCACGGAACCCTTTAAGTGCACTTATTGTTTTAGTGCAATTAGTGGAACAAAGATAGAGGTAATAGTGACAACTTCCTAACTCAGTTAACAAAAATCGAGGTTCTAAAAAAGACCCTGATCGGCAGTCAGTTCAAGAGTTATCATGATAGCCATTGTAATTGCAAATGTGCTAAATACGTCGCCATTTAGTTTTTCGCCTTATTCCATAAATGCGTCAGTTTTTTCGTTTTAGTTTTTTTTTTGACGTCTCAATTGGCAACGTCTGTGACCTGAAACATCCTGCCGAGTAATTACTGAGATGCTATTACATCAAAATTATCATGCATAATCATGTAATGTTTGTGAAGGTCACCCTTTTAGTTTACAAATTTGAAGGTCGGAATTTTAGAGGTAAGTCCTTCCGCAAAATTAGTTGGTATTATAAGAGTCAGGGCTACATTGGTAAATAAATTTATCGAGAACACGGGAGTTAAACTGTAACATGTTCTTAGTTTCATATTAAACGCTTATGCAGAAAAAAAAAACGGTGGTGGCCTCAAAAATTGAAAAGAACTGACACTGACATTGTACTCAGAATCAAAAAGTGGATGTTAGTTACCTTATCTAGTTTCTTGTCAAGTTCAACGAGTCATAAGGCCTCGAAACAGGTCGTATTTCGTAGGCGGTTTTTAGTGTCTAAATCAATGTTTTTGATGCAACTACAATCCACTTTTTGGTTCTGAGTACAAAAGCAGTGTCAGCTTTTTTTGGATTTTTGAGGCAACACCTTTTTCTCCTTTATATAGTTTCGTAAATAATTTTAACGATTAGTCTTTGCATTTACGCGAGTAACCCTGCCAAGTTTTTAATGTGTTCGAGATGATTCTTTCGGAAGTGAAACCGGAAGTTGGCCCAGCTAACAATTTGACTTATTCATTCAATTCTAAAATTTTTGTGAATTATAAAACCATCTTATCTAGAATATAAGTGATCTCAGATTATACTCAATTTCCGAATAATTTGTCACCGTTAACGACCATTTTTGTCATATTTTTTTTCAATTGGCCATGTTTTTCACATTTAGAACATTATAGATTTGTGAAGTAAATTGCTTATTGAAAAAATGACTGAAATTTCTAAATAGTGGTACATTTCAATTAGCATATCGTTTGTCCAAAATGTAAATACGTCACTGATTCGCATAAAAAAACGTGCCACTTTGGCACCTGGGTTTGTTAACACACGGGCACAAAAAGATGACCCTGACATTTAACAATTGCCAGGTTAACGCTGGTGATCATTAACGAAAGTAATTGTTGAAAGTAGATTGTGAGAACGAATAATTGTCGGTTAACTCTTAAACACAGATCACGACAAATACCGTAAACACAGACGTTGAAAATAATGTGAAAAATTTACTCAACTTGTTTTCAGAATTTTTTGAACGTATCTGGTAAAAATTTTCACACCCCTGTTTTTCATAACCAGAGAAATTTTCTGAAATCTACGCTTTTTTCATCTTTTTTAATTAACATTGCGAAAGTAGAAATAAATAGCTTTGTTCATATTTTATATATTTATGGGCAAAATGACAGAATTGAAAATCCAATACATAAAAAGTCAAAAACCAAATACAAATAATGTCCTTACTCGTTTGTGAACGCCCTTTTTTTGAGATAATTGCTCCTTTTTGAGACGCTTTTTCGGCCAAAATGGGGCCATTCTAAAAGAAAAATAATCCTTTTGTGACGGAGCTTCTTTTTCGGACGCTATGTTCGAGAACCGAGAACGTCTCAAAAAGAAGTAAGGACTGTACATGACTAAAATCATATAATATTATTAGGTAATATTAGGTAGAGTTACGTAATATAAAGTAGCAGTAAATGGTAGATTTTAGTTACTTCAGGAGATGAAATTTTTTGACTAGGCCAACTTGAAAGTACGAAGTTTTATATTTACCCTCAACAAAAAACTTAAATGTGGCGACATCAAAATATCTCCCATCGGTAATTTGTTTTTCGGAAGACTTACGTTTTTGCTCGATTTCCGAACCGGTGGTGTTTGTTTAGAAATTTTTAATGAAAAATTTTAACCAACATAATTTCAACGTATCAAAGCAGAGTTTTGTATTTAGCCTGAAAATCGAATATCAGCTTGATTACTCAGTGACTGAACCGTCACACGTTCTTAAAGGTAATTATGATGCTAAATTCGATTGAAAAAAAATATGCGAGACTTCGAACGATTCAGCCGTAATTTACCGTTAATGGTGTGAATTTTTAAATTTCAATCGAACTCCACGAACGTTAACATAATTCGGCACGTTCAATTAAAGAAGTTCAAAGTGAAATACAAAGCACAACATGAATGATACAATACAACACGGTATAAAAACCCCGTCTTTGTTTTGAGTGATATTTTGAATTGACAAAAAAAGTTCAAGGCATGTTTGCTTAAAAAAATGCTGAGCATTGATAACTTATGTCATTCATGATTGATATCCCATGAGTTCATAAAATAACCACTTGTTATATTGCGAAAGTATTTTCAAAAACCGGCAGGATAACGGCGCAATGCGAAGGCGTAGTGCTCAAATGTATGACGAAAAAAGGACAAAATATTACGAAAATTTGACGAAATATTGTATTTTGACAAGATAATATTAACTAACTGGAAAAAAACTAATTCAAAATATGCACCAAAACAAAGGGGATTTTTTTTTAAATCACCAGAAAAAGAAGTTAATTTTTTACTCATATGAAAAAACGTTTGGAACTCATGACATGATAAACGAATATAAAATTATTTATCAGCTAAATGATTATCATGCCAAATTGCTAAAAATTAATAACCAAATTCTGGCATTCAATTGAACCCCCACAGATGGCCTAAATAAACTTTCACGTTCCATGTTTAAACAGGTAGACACGAAAAAACTAAAATTTTAATCGAAGAAAACAAAAATAAAACGAAACGTAGCATGCTGAACTCCCGAGGTATAATTAAGAAGGTTTGGACTTGAATGTGTAGAGACCCTATGGGTTAAGTATATATTACTCGCTTGTGAGCGGACAGATTCAATCTATTTAATAACTATTGGATTGAACTTTTTTATTCACTTGAATTCAAACTAAACGCACGTGTGTAATATTTGGATAAACAAAAAAAAATGGTAGGTTTTGAGCCAAAAAACGCATGTAAAAATAATAAAATACTGCGTCGAAAGGTTAATGAATGTTGTGGCCAGTCATTTCTGTTCCGTGCGTGAAAATAGAAGTGAGGGTTTTGAGAAGAAATCGAAAGTATCAACATTTTTCAAATTTTCGTGAATATTTTTTGAAAATGGAATTAACCTCTAAAAATCATTAGAACAAAATTTGGAGTCCATTTAACTGAAAAAATGAGAAAGGGCGCCGATTCTAAGATTCAATCAAATCAGTGTAAAAATAAATATTTGACAAAAAAATAAAACATTTGGTGGGTTATTTTTTAATAACCATAAAAAACACCATTTTCCTTGACAACTTTAAGGATGGGTCTATAGAGTTGTTTACAAAGAAAAGTCGGAAAGTCGGAAACTAGATTTTAGTAATATTTTTATTGATTTTATGAATTGGTTAAGTTTCTACTACAATTATGTAGTACAAACAAGTTCATTATTGAGAAATTTCTAGAAAAAATAAGTGCCAAAATCACGTGTTTCATCTCCTCCTTATGATTGGCTTGTCTCCAATCATAATAGTTTTTGAACCACCCTTTAACTGAGTTTAATGCAAAATCAATAAAAATATTTAAGTGTTTGTATAGTATGTTTTAAGTTGGTTAACCAAAGGTCTGGAACTATACATAAATGTACAACTACAAATGAAGTTACAATAATTCCTAAATCCAATTTAAAAATTCATTTGTTCAAAAAACAAGCAACACAAAAATACGCAATTCCGATGAACATAATCGTCGTATGGCATATTGCGGCGTGCAGTGGTTAATGATATCTACTGCATTCACCGGCCACTTGAAACCATCAATTGTCTCCAAATGCATTTTTTGTGTGAATATCTCGAAAATGATATAACGCAATAATTAACTTACCGTGGGCTATAATATTGTTCACATCTGTGGATACGGGTTAAAGGGAATCCAAGCGGATTCCCCGACGCTGGAATTGATCCATCGGAAATTTTCATCAAAATGGTTTAAGATCGGCTCAAGAATTCAAAAAGGGAATTCCTGCCGATTAAAAAAAGATACTTTACCTGTTTGCTAGAAATAAATATAATATGAGGCCTTATTATTTTTGCTCGATTAATTGGGCCATTTGGGTTTAGGGCATTTGGAACAAAGTTGATTTTTTTAGAATGAGTTTCAACCCGACAGTGCATTTTTGCTCCAGCATTATTTTATCTAGCTTTAATCCTGTAAATTTGAAACTGGATTTTTAAAATACTATTTTAGTCTTTTCGTAGCAAAATTCTCGCGGTTTCCCAATCCACAAGCTAGATATGAGATCTAATTTACAGCCATTTTTAATGAATTGGGACACCGTGTGGACTTCGCTATAAACGACTAAGGTAACGATGTAGTAACTAATGCATTTTTGTCGCAATTAGTATTCACTACATACATCGCTTAAGTGACAGTGCAACTTGAAAGTTTTGTTGGCTATAAGGTCAAGTCAATTTTTTCAGACATGATTTTCGTAGAAAAATGTACGAATAGGTATAGGTCTTTGCATGAAAAACACATCAAAAAAGACATGATTTATGTTCAAAGAAATTGACTCAAAGAGAGGGCAAAAACTGACATGTCGTTATAGCGCTCTAATTGGCTGGCCTTATAACCAACAGCACCTGTACCATTTTGGTGATACTTTGAACAAGTAGGTGATCTATTGGTAATGAACCAACACTTTCAATAACTTTTTCAAAAAAATCGGACTATCGGATTAAACGATTGTTACGCCTAGTTCACAATTAATAAAAAATTACTGATATAACTTTAAGTGTATAAACTATATCGGATAAGTTCATGTAACTTTCGAAAATCGAAGCTACATTACCTTTTATAATTGGTTCAAAAGTTTTAAACCATAATAGTTGTGGATATACCAGAGCAGGGCTCGGCAACAGCTAGCTGGACAGTTCAGCACAGCTCGTTTTTATTTTGAATTATGCCGAGCCCTGTACCAGAGCATAACTGTATCTTTATATAGTTAATTTATGACAAAAAATTTTACTCGATCCGAATGATTCACAAACATAAAGTTATATTTCTCTAAAAATGAGTTTTTATAACTGTTCAGAACTCATCAGCGGAGTGGGGTACCCGTTTATGAGTACTTTCGCGACCACAAATGGTCGCGAAAGTACGCTTCACCTGATAAACAGTTATGAAAATTCCAACCTAAAATCAACAATGCTCGAAATTCCAGATAAACCCATTGATTTCTATACATACTATTGAGGGTCAGATTCGCAAACTTCGTTGACTTAAACATTGATTATATAAAATGCAATCATTAGTTACGTGACGTCCGATTTCACCGATAATATTCATTATTTGTTATAAAATCTAAGTTTTATTTTTAACTAAACGCAAAATTCGTTAATTCATTTTCGGTGAGAGAGTCGATTAACACGGCGAAATAACCGATTTGTGAATCTGTTGTAGTTTTTTTCAAAAATTAATAGGCCTAAAAATGTTATTAAGATCCGAAAATAATTTAATTTGCTGAAAATATTTTATTTCGCTGATTGTATAGTATTGTTATAGTTCATCAAAGATAAACAAGTTAAAATGGCCAAACATTATTGACTGAGTAATGTCACATGAAATAGGGATTTAGATACCGGTCTAAGGTTTGTTACGAAAACCCGAAAAATTCAAAAATAAAAATACATTCTACAAAAAAATATAATTCAAACACTTGGTATAGAATTGTGCTTGATAGTATCAAGTTGATACCGTCACAGATATTTTTTCGAAATCATTTGCTTATGTGTTTGATGGGGTTCTTAATTTTTGTTTAGAGAATAAATTAACTATCATAGACTATGATTCATAGTTCAAAAGACGGTTTTGAATCAATTTTAAACTATATTTGAACATTTTTTAATATTTTAAATTGGTTTCAAATTATAAAGGGCCGGGTCTTATACTTCACCAGTTCGAGAAAAAATCGAACTATTTTTGGTTAGGTGTTATACTTTGATGTCTTCGATTGCTTAGCGATCAAGTGTGCCAATCGTAAATGAAAATTCACGTTTATGGGACTTCAATGTTTGTACTATATGTATGGTAGAAATTTTTGTGGTACTGTATTGAAGGTTTTGCACTTGTTTGTTGCGTTAAATATTTTTGAGAAATGATGTTACTTTAAAAAAATACAAATAGATCTTGACATACATCACATGTTTTTTCACTTCGATTTTAAATTAGCGGAGTTTCGCCTATGTCAATTATGTGTTAAAAGTTTACATCGAAAACGAAAAAAAATGTATGAAATATGTATTTCAAGATGTTTGTATTTTTTCAAAAGGAAGACTTAAATATAAATTATTGCCTAGATGCAAACGTTCGAAGATGACGGAAGACTTAAAATGACGAATTTCTAACGAAAAATTGTGCGGAGCAATGGTTAGAACAAATTCTGGATTACGAAATTGTCCATTAATCCGTTCAAAATTTCTTTGTCACGGCATCATCTTAAAACTCGATTCCATCTCAAATCAAAAATTTATGATTATTTTAATTAGAACATAATTCAGAGAGACGATCTAGATTTTTTTTGATTCAATGTTTATTATAATGTGATTCAAGGAATGATTTTTTAATTAAATCCCTAGCGCGAGAATTATTAATTCCGTTCCATTGTGCGGAAGCAGGTTTCAGTAAAATAATTTATTTAGACACACAATCGTGAGGTATCCCATTTTTCTGAAATGTTAATACATTTCACATAATGTATTGTGATCTTAACCCTCAGACAGAAATAAAGTCACGTGTTTCATCACGTGTTATATCGATGTATGTGTTAGAGTGTCATTACTTATGTGCCCAAAACTGGTTATTTCAAATTTATTTTCAAACTGATCAAAAAGTTTAAATACCAACTCACAACTTTCGAACTTTAACGAACAAAAATTGCTATGATAAAGGCGTAAAGAAAAAGGTAAACAATATAACATTTTTTACGGGAGAGCTCTTACTAAACAATTACAGCTGCCTTAATGACATAAAAATCAGCTGACTTATGGGATCCAAGCTTAACTTGAACGTTTCTTTTTTATATTTTGTTCAAATTCGACATTTTCTGAAATGAACTGTCACCGTTTATTATCAATTACTGCAGGGTATAATTCCCGTAATTAAATTCGCAATCGGCCTGGCGACCGGGAAGAGGACGTTTATTAATCCCGCTCCATCTTGCGTTCCGATCTGTAAAAGCGTAATGCGATTAGGGTTACGCTGAATACGCCACCAGAATAGAAGTAAAAGTAGAAAAAAACATAGTTTGAGAAGAACGTCCGTGGTGGAATTAAATCACTCATTCTAACAAGTCACGTAATGATAAGAGATCGCGCCGTGGATTTATATCACGCCAATCCCGCAACTTCAAAATGCAGAAAAAAAGAAAGTGCCCAAAAACGCGAATTAACCACGGAAAAGTACCATAAAATTAAAACTAACAAGTGACTAGCTAAAAAATAAAATTCGTTCTAAAATTTGAATGTCAGTTTGGTAATCTTTTTTTCTGATTTACAGTAGTATGCAAAACTTGCACAACACATCGGTGGGTTAAGGGCTTTAATGAACCACAAGTATTAAAGGTACGCGTAATAAGCACATCCAGATAAAAAAATAAATATCATTTTGTTGAGTGATATACCGTATGACGGCGCTCAGACTGCAACGGTGACGGCATAATAGCGTTAGAAATCATAGGAAAATTTCTCAAACCCTTGCAGTCTGGGCGCTGTCATACGGTAATATGTAATGAAATTTAAACTTCGAAACGTTTTGTCAATACGATAATTATGTTGCAAAAAATCGTCGTATTTATAATGTTTAGGGTGTCGCTTTAACCCATATCTGTTTTATCCATATAAACCAGTTGAGTTTAACTAATTCATCCGAAAACAGCTCAAAATCACACTAATGGCAAATATCTGACACTTTGTCGCGCTAAAAATTTCATTTACAAGCACTTAAATTTAGTGATTTGGTTTTCTTCAACGCTGGCCATTCTAACAAAAAGGGATATGTTCGTGGATTTAAGATGAATAAACTTGGATCTCCAAATGCGTCGAAACGGATTAACTACGAACGCACCCTCAAAAAATACTTTCAAAAA
>SCLG01000012.1:1253626-1272794 GCA_004367875.1 Oikopleura albicans | reverse complement strand
GGTGAGTCGTTGAACACGAATGCGGTGTCCACGATGCATGCTCTCGACACGATTTTAATTGACATACACCAGGTAATTGGAATTAAGGGTAACAACGTTACATCATCCAGCTCTTTTTTCGACGTGTATTGTTAAACACAAAAACGTTAACAGACTGGATGAAAAACATAAATATCAACGGATTATCACCTATGTGAAAATTTTATCTGCATGCCGTTCCACTCTATTTGTTTGGGTTATGCGAAAAGAGTAACAAAATGCCAAACGTATATTACGATAGGTGTGGAGTCGACATGGCGGCTTTTGACGTTACCTAAAAAATCACATGCTCTGAAATTACCGGTTTTTATGTCTCTTTGCGACTCTCATTTATCAGGATTATAGCTAAAAAAATGTTCTAACCGTCATATTTGAAACCGGTTATGTCCGAGAAAGTTGAAAGTTAACTACAAAATTTTAAGAGTTACGAGTATTATTTCTATAGGTCGAACATTTAGAATCGCCTCCTAGGTTTACCCAGATTATATAAATATTTAGTTTTTTTTATACTTGACAAGTGTTATATCATATAACTTATACGGAAGTACTCGCCTTAAGGTTTCGAATATTATTGACCGTTTAAGCCTAATTTATTGTTATGAAAATTCACAAACGTTATTTTGATAGGTTTACTTTTTTTCCCTGGAATAATTTCCTACTTATTTCGACACAACGAAAAGAATGGAAGGGCGGAGAAACATTTTATATTGAAATGACTTGTACAAACTTTGAACATATGAATTGAAAGCTATTTTCCCCAGGGTATTTTTGCGTTACAAAACTGGCAAGATAAACCAACACGGCCGGACAAACCCCTAAGGCATAAGTGGGACAGCTGTAAAGCTGTAATAAACATTTATTTCATTTTTGTTAAATAATGTCAAGTTATATATTCTTGAGTTGCATTGAGTTCTTTAGACAAATGAATTGAACAAAATATTTTGTGAAACACGGAAATAATAACCCTTCTTCACATTTGACTGGAATCCAAACTAAAACAGTGACAATTTTCCAAACCTACTTCCGGTTTATAATATCCGGTTTTGGTCGGTGACGCTTTCTAACATTTCACTTTGTGTTCAAAAAAAAAATGAAAAAAGCAACTTTCAAGACATGCCCGCATATTTTAGCCTTGGCCGTGTTTTTGGTTGAATTTTTAATGGAAGTTATCCGAATTAATACAGTGCGTTGAAGCGGCGTTGAAATTCAATGTTCCGCATTTTTTGATGACAAGTAAAGTGCGCGCCCATCTGCGGTAACTTTGTTGATGTCAAGTAAACTGTTTATCTTAACCAGTTGGTCAGATTATGATGCGGGTCAATGTCACGTTTGTACACTTGACGTTGAGTAAAACAAGGCCAAAATATGATTATATCACGAAAAATGTGCTATTTCAGCCTTTCATAATTAACACTTATTTGAACAAAATTTCCGATGGTGTAGTTATTTGGATACTTCTTTGGTCCAAAGGTTTCCAGTAAAACTGTTCCGCCCATACACTGTGCACTTGTTTGGACACTTTTGACTCGCGCAGTGTCCAAATAAACGCACATGTGGTGAAATTAAAATTGTTAAGATAACTGGATATGGCGAAAGATACAGGACCAGTTTGACCAAAAACGACGTCACTGATAAAATAGGAAATTTTGCATTATTGTCGCTTTTTTATTTTCGCTATTCGGAAAAAAATCTAAACGAGATTTTCTTCTAATTTCATTATGTGGGTTAGTACAAAACGCCCGCTACAATTTTGTACTAATAAGAAACGTGATGTAAATGGTTGAACATATTTAATTGAAAAGATGACACGAGATGTTTTATAGAAAACGGTGCATGACTCAATAAACAGATTAACAAATTCTCTAGTTTGTAAAAATTCATGAAAGCCAGCTCTAGAACATTTTTGCTTCTCGAAAGTCGACATACGTCTTCTTATACTTATAATAAATAAACTGATAACCCGACAATTCTTTAAAAAATCTCTCATGCAACTCGAAATATGTATGTAATATTCAAATAGAATGGTGACCTTGATTAAACTTAACGTGACAAAAAGTAAAATAAATTTCATCAAAATCTGAAAAAAAATTTGGACGTTTAATGTGTAACCACGTATGAAAAGTTTCGTAGAAAAGTTACCGGTTCAGAGCCAAATTTGGAACACCAAAAATTGTCCATTTTTACCAGGACAATTTTTTTAGAATATGTTAGTCAGATGCGCCTCAGAATTTCTTCAGTCAGCCAGTTGGTATCCTTCTATTGATTAAGCACTAGCAGAGCTTCAAAGAACATGAGTTGAGAAGGAAGTGAAAAGAGCTTAATTCGAATGTACAATTTTAACTCGGACGCAAAAAAAAAAATTCAACTACAAATTGATCAAACTCATATTTGAATATATTTTATTAAAGTTGATTGAAAATAAAGAGAACCAATTTGTGTGATTAATATGTAAATTAATAAAAAAAAATAAAAAAGGGACAAGTGGGGAGAATGTTTTCGAACAAATCATAAAGCTGTGTTTTATCAAATCAACGATTGATTTACGCAATTGGAGAGTTGGACGGTCGCAAAATATTTATCATAACAAAAAACGCTAGAAACAACACATGAAATCATGAAAAAGCTCTTTCTTCGTCTTTTTGGCTTTGGACTAGGGTTAAATGAGGCTGAATTTACAGTGTCAAATTTATTTTCAAATAAAACGAGTTAACAGCTGCGTCCTCGGCTTTAAAACTCACGTTATATGTAAATGCTACTCTAAACTTAAGGCTCGAGATGTGTCTAATTATTCCAATAAGTTTATAAATACACAATGATAGGGTAACTTTTACACATTTATTGGAATTATTAGACACGGCCAATTTTTCGTATAAAACAGGTATAAAATTTCGCTTGTTCATTTCAGTTGAAGTTTATAATGAAGTTTAAAATGAATTAGCGAAACATTAGTTATGTAAATGCGAATATGATTTAATTTAGTGTTTGGGAGTTTGTAATTATGGCATCAGACTGCATCATCAATCTGGATGACACAGTATTTGCTTCATATCCGTAATTTGTCCGTTTCATTTGATTATAGACAATAAGCAAAAAAAAAACTCAGAATTAATCTTAAAATATTTCATGTTGAAATTTTGCCCGAATTCGACTTAACGAACATAAATTACACCGCTTGAGGGTTTATCAGGCCACATTGCCCGCCTTATTTTCCACATTTTCCAGCTATTCCGCCTACGCCCTTGGGGTTTATCAGGCCGCCTGAGGGTTCATCAGGCCGGTTTTGGAAGGTGAAAGTGGCCTGATAAACCCTCAGGCGGTGTAGTAAGACAAAAAATTTCCTGAGGCTTACGTATTCAAAAGTATTGGAAATATTGAAAAACAAATGTTTTTTAACATTCTTATTTTTTCGATATTTGTCACATTTTAATAATTCGATTTTTTGCCGTTTTTGCATACTGATGAACATCTTTTTTGGACCGTATAAATTACAATCTGAACAACGTTCAAAAACTGAGTTAATTTATTTGTAGGTGTTACCCGTGGAAGGTGTTAAATTATCCGCTTAATTGCTCAATGTGTGGGCGATTTGCTGAAAAAAAAAATCGCCGCGTAACGTCTAATACACGGCCGGTTCATGAAAAATTTAATTTAGCATAAAAATCAATACAAGGACCAATTAACCTGTATAAATTTATCATTATTATTTGTTGTTGGTCAAAATTCTTTTTTAGATAGAAACGGGCAGTTTGAATTTTCAGAAGGGTGCATATTCAAAGTAGATCATTTGTACCGGACGCTATAACTTTGTTCTGCTTCTGGAAATTTCCTGGAACCAAAAATCCCAAGCCGTTCGTTAGTTCAGATATAAAAAAGTGTAATCCTCTCGAAAAAACAAAGCTTGTGAATTTCGACAAGCTTAATCACGATAGAAATACCGCACCATCCGTTTCTGTTGCTCAATTTGTTCAACTGAGGTGATTTTGGTCTAATTGCGTTGTTCACGCAGTCATAACTAAAAACCTTATTACAGAATCGAACAACTTTAAGGACTGTATAGCCCGAAATATTGCAAAAATAGATTATCTTGGCAAAAATGACTTTTAACCCGTTCTTTGGTTAGCCGTTGTACATAGAAATTTTCTAAAACACGAAACCGTTTTTGCGACGTATTTTTTTATTTGGCCGCTCTAAGGAATTTAATCAAATTTTGTCCGATTTCGAGTATCAAAAAAATTTATATTAAAACGTACACTGCATATAACGTAACGAAATTTGTCACGAGTTGAGTGTACGTCAAAACTAGCGTGAAATTTAGTACACACCTCACGTTTCATATGACACGCTACGATCGACGTTGGTCAAGAGGGAAAAATTTGCGAAAAACATAAAACCAATTTCAGTTAAAAAATCAAATGAGAGCGTTTTTGATTAGATGAAATATTCTAATTTTTTTTTAAATCCGAAAAGTAAAGTTAAAATAGATTTAAATCCAATACAGTGTACTTTTTGCACTTCATATGATGCGCTGTTAAGCGCCACGTTTGTAGTGACCTACAGTTTAAGGAAGTACAGGGCGAACGGTTATCCATACAAATTTGTCTTTTTGAGTCATAGATTGCGTGGTTATCCCGCAAAATTTTCAAAAAGTTATCTCTTTCTTTATTTTTTTTTATAACCTGTTTTTAATGAACTTAAAACATAAAAAAAAACTCAGAATTTTCTGGTTTATGCTATTTTAATCGTAGATAGACAAGTCATGAACGTTTATTTAAAAAAATCAAATTAAAAATTTTCAAACTTTCCTCAGTTTCAACAGTTTTCGTACTCCACAATGGTATTCATTTTAAACATCAAATTCCACTAAACCCAAAAAACTAAATTCCTTTTACCCAGTATTTTTGTTTTCTTTAAAAAAAGTCTATTTTTACCTTACTTCACGTGAAGAGCTGACTCTTAAAAATCTTAATCCCCGTAAGTTCCTTGAAAAAAAACTCGGCAACAAAATTCCATAATTGCGCCAAGTCGTAACCAAAGACTCAAAACCGCCATAGAACATATTGTTCCAAAATTATTTAGGCGTTTAAATTTCACCAGACTTCAACGAAGTCCTTCTTTAGAAATAAAAACCACAATGGTGGAATATTTTTCAACCTTGGTATTAAAAATGGTTATGGAAAGTGTAATTACGGTCCACACCGTATATGGTTTAATTCTGCGTGTTTTGTGCACAAATTGTGTCACTTCTTTTTTCATCTTAAATCACCACGGCTAACCGTGGTTTATGCAATTCACTTTGTTCCCTACTTTTGATTAGAGTCATTAGGTATCATTAAGTTGCGGGATTTAGTTGGTTAACTCTCAAGGAGACGTCTTTGTGTATTTTGTGGTCGATTTAAGTATCGCCTTATTCGCCGGAAGAAAGCAAAAATAAAGGTGAATCGAATTGGTACCACAAGACAAGACTGCGCAAAAAATCACGCATTTCTTTCTGAGTTTAGATATCATAATTTAAATGTTGATTAGTTAGTGCTCAAATTTCGTCCTCAAAGAACATTTTTTGAGCTTGATTTGAAAACCACAGATATCTAACTGTTAAAATATTCATGGAAAAAATTGAAATTTTACTGTTTGTTGAGGTATTTTAGAAAGCTAGTTGACATGACGACTGTTTAGAAAATCCGAAGACGCAAAAAAGATGTTACTTCAAGTTTTAACAGCGCCTCTAAATAGTTCAAACAAATCCTTATCTTGTTTTGTCATTTAAATGTAAACGGGGCCAGGGTTAAACACGCTCAATTCAAAAATGCAGGAAAACGAAAATTTTGCGGGTTATTGCATAGGATGAATGTTTACGTTATGAAAACTCGATTCCACGCGTTTCATTGTCGAAATTCGATTAAAAAAAATAAATTTAAAAAAATCAATTCGCTCTCGCTTTCGATTCCGAATGTTGAATTTGAAATCCGCAAAAATTTATAAATTGCGTATAAATATGAATTAGTATTATTAATTATAGATACCGAAGAATAAAATTCTTAAAAGTTGCAAGATAAGCGTACGAGCGGCAATTTTAGCAAGATAACTGCTCGCGAGATAACTGCGCACCCTGTGTATTACATGAACACCGTAATTAAAATACCGCTATTTGGCGCAGCCGAAACAAATAAGGCTCCAAAAGTGCCTTATTGGAACTCCTAATTTAATCTTGCAATAATTTTTAGCATTATGTCAAAATTTTTATTTTAAGGTTTTAATTAATGAAAACATCGCGACTTTATTCTATAGTTATTATAATGCTTAATGGAGTAAGTGAGCATAGCATTGAATAAGCACCGATGTTTTCATTATTAATGCAGCTTACATAGAATCCAAAAAATGGATTCTAAAAATTCGATAACTCAAAACTTACTCAAAATAGTTCAGTATGAAAAGCTAAATAACGAGTGCCACCCAACCAGTAACACCAAATTTGGGGCAATTGTTGATATTCAATTACCGTTGGTGTCGACATTTTATTTTAGATATCAAAAACATACGTTTTTTATAAAAAAATTTTGGACCAAAATAATAATGTTCTTAGCGAGCAAAAGTTATCAATCTGAAATCGTCACCAATTTAAGCACGTTCAATTCGACTCTCAATTAAGTGGTGATTTTTGAATGAATAAACAGAAACAAAATTGACCATTTTTGTGTTTTATTTTTTTTTTCGGACGGCAACTAAACTTATCTAGTTAAATAAATATAAACATTTTAAGCTAGAAATTCACTTCGAAATTTATTTTCAATGTTTATTCAGTTTAAAGTATGCAAATATAAGTTGCTATTAAATCAAAAATATTAAATTTCATTTCTATAGGTTGCTAGTTTAGGAATTCCCCTAGGTAGTATCTATTTTCAAATTATAAATAAAAAATGATTTATAAGAATAAAGGTATAGCGGGATTTCGGAGAAAAGTTTTTCGGGGAAATACCGCTGGAGGGCCCAAAGGTGCAAAAATCGACAAACGGTGTCGACAAACACGTTGTTTGTCGATTTTTACAACCCTGGCCCCTCCTAATAGTTATGTCTCCGAAAAACGGCTTCTCCGAAAGTCCGCCATACCAGAACTGGGAATTATGGTTCCTCTAGAAAAATTGCATAGTCTAAAACGTGGGTTATTTTGGCGCAAAATATGTCTTAGCGGCGAGTTCTCACATGAAACGCGTTTTACTCTGACACACCAAAAATAGGGATGTCGTATTTGATGGCAAAATCATGATCTATTTTTGCAACTATAGGATTTGACGCTTTTCGTTTTTGGTCCTTCACGAAAAAATAAAACTTTGAAAAATTTTGTTTGCATAAAATGAATTCTAAATTAAGGATAACTTAATTTTAATATAAATGCCGTAACATTAAGGCGTATGTCCAATACATGTCAATGTCTCAATCTACAGTATTTAGGGACAAATGGCACGTGGGAGTTATGTCCTTGAACATGGTTATTAAATCCAGGTAATTATTTGTGAAAGCAGTAAAAATGTAATATTTTTCAGAAATCTTATTTGTGGTGGAACAAAAATGTCAAATGGGAAATAGCTGAAGTTTTTTTTTTGTCTATGACGTATATTGGGCAAATGAAGAGACCATTTGTGTATAATAAAAAATGCGTAAGTTTTGGGAATTTGTTGACAAAAATCTATAAAGTTTCTCTAATTTTCCTCGAATAATTATATGAGTCCTATAAGTGTCACAATAACAAACATTCGCTAGGCCAACGGCCAAGGCCCATATCAAAATAAAATGAATTTAAATTCAACCTTTCCAAATTTATTACAATTGTTCGGTTTATTATTTAGTTAGAAACACAAAAAATAGTACATTTCAGGTTAATACTCGCGTTCTAAATAGGAGTCGTTTACAACAAAATCACCCTTAGTTGGCAGATCCATGTACTAATTTGCTGACTTTTTATAGGGTATCGGACTTAAATATATGACTATTTATAACCGTTTGACTTTTCATGGTATTTTTTTTCTCTTCACTTGTAGTACTTACATGAGTCATAACTTATGACTCATAAGCTATGACTCATATCTTATTAATTGTGATTTATGTCTAGGTAAATGCTCGTCTTAGAAAAGTTATTAATCACAAGGTCACGGGATTTATCTGAACTACAAGGTTATAACCGCGGTTAACCACCATCGTAATCAAGTGCAACCCAAAAACGCGGGTCTAAGCGCAACCACTCGACGGCGGCCGGCTGTGTTTTGCGTCCGCTTAGCGGTTATGTTCCGTTGATAATTTTAGCAAGATTTAATCAATACTTTTTTGCTCATTAAAATGGCAAATAATTCTTTGCAAATTGCATTTGGAAATGCATTTCAAGATTTTGTTGACTGATTTTTATGACACAACAAATATATAAAAAAAATGTTTTTCAGCTTAAAAAATATTTATTTTGAAACGGAGAAAAATCGTTGAAAAAAGGATTTTTGACGCAAATTAAGTATGAGAAAATTAAGTTAAACAATAACACAAAATTTATATGGCCTTTAGTTTTTTTTAATCAAAAAAGTTTGTTTTTACAATCCACAATATCTAAATTACACATATTATTTCTGAGAAAAAAATCTGGAATAAATTTCGCCTCAATTATTAGTCGATTAAATTTTTTTATAAAATAAAAGTCTTATTTTTATGTATTAACATTTCAAATGTGAAGAAGATATTAGTGTTTTTCGAATGTCTGCGGGAAAATGGCAACACAACATGTTATTACGAAACTTGCCTAAGAGAAAACAAGACTCCTCAAATGCAATAAGAAAAACGGCAAATAAAACTACAAAGTGATCATGGACCAAAAAGCTACTACGAGAAAGACGTGTTAGTACTTGAAAAAATCAGTATAACGGAATTAAAAATAACTGTCATAAATGACTAGAAAGTTAAACTTTAGTTTGTTCTAGTTTACAAATCGTCATACCCTTAACCCAAAAGTTCACAAGTACCTTTAAAAGTTGAAAATTATCATAAAAGCGTAATTTTATACACATTGGTGAAAACTTGTCTTTTCTGAAAAAAACCCAAAATTCATTTTTACATGAACTCATTAAAAATATTCAACTGATTAAACCTCGAATAATAGGGCCATTCTGGTAATTTTCGGACGTCTTCAAATTGTGTCCAAATTAAGTATGTCCTCAAAAATGTTCAAAATAAGCCATTCTTATCTTCAAATGTCCAGAATAAGCCATTCTATTACAAAAATGTCCGAAAATCATCCCAATACGCACGCTGCACCCAATACGGACGGTGCTCCCAATACGGACGCTATTTTCCAGAATCAAAACGTCCGTATTGGGAGTAGGGACAGTATATTATTTGTTAGATATATTTTGGTTAAGATAAGATAATCAGCCTCAAAGTAAAAAAATATTTCATAAAAAATGTATTCTGTTACTATTGTAAATCGAAACAATAATTTTGGACCAATGAGCTAACATTAACTCAAAACAGTCAAAAAATTACCAAATTCCGACCAATGAGAAATCGCGGAATATTTTAATATAAAGAATTAAAATCATTTTCCAGAATATTTTAAATTTTGTAAAAAAACGTTTTTTGACAATTACTTTTTACAACTATTTTTAAATTAAATACACGTCATATTTTTTTTTGTTCATTTAGTTATCAAACGCTTTGGATTAGGTATTAATGATTGGGCTCTGTTTATAAGTGGGGAAAATAATCTGACCATGATCAAGTAAATAAACGCTTTCTGTCCAAACATTTCCTGACAAACAAATGTCTTGAAATCAGAACAATGCATCGTTTTTCCCACCTTACGCATTTCTTACGTGTTAATTTGGAAATTAATCGTCTAGATTTTTTGACGTTTTTTTGTTTGTTTGTCAGGAAAGTAATTTAAAATTCAGGAACGAAAATCTCACGCTAAAAATTTCACGCTTTTTTGTCGACAGTTATTTTTCGACAATTATTTTTTCTAGAAATTTAATGTCCGAATATTTTTTTCGGTCAGCAAATTACGAAACGGAAAAAGTTATAACATCAAAAACATAAAACTTGAATAATAGTAGTAAATTAAATTTTTAACTTGTTTATCAAAAAAAAATAATATTCTTAAAATGAAACAAAATCATACTCACAATCTTTTACATTTACTCTATACAAAAACATATATATAATAGAATATGTTTTTTTTAATTTTATTAATAAATGCTAAAAAAAAATCATTCCTTGAATAAGAAAAATCTTAGTACGAAAAATCGTTATATNAAAATAATCTGACCATGATCAAGTAAATAAACGCTTTCTGTCCAAACATTTCCTGACAAACAAATGTCTTGAAATCAGAACAATGCATCGTTTTTCCCACCTTACGCATTTCTTACGTGTTAATTTGGAAATTAATCGTCTAGAGTTTTTGACGTTTTTTTTTGTTTGTTTGTCAGGAAAGTAATTTAAAATTCGGGAACGAAAATCTCACGCTAAAATTTCACGCTTTTTTGTCGACAGTTATTTTTTGACAATTATTTTTTCTAGAAATTGAATGTCCGAAAATTTTTTTCGGTCAGCAAATTACGAAACTTAAAAAGTTATAACATCAAAAACATAAAACTTGAATAATAGTAGTAAATTAAATTTTTAACTTGTTTACCAAACAAAATAATATTCTTAAAATGAAACAAAGTCATACTCAAAATCTTTTACATTTACTCTATACAAAAACATATATCTAATAGAATATGTTTTTTTAATTTTATTAATAAATGCTGAAAAAAAAAATCATTCCTTGAATCAGAAAAATCTTAATATGAAAAATCGTTATATTGTTAACATAAATACTGAAATTTTATCGTCTCTCTGAATACGTACATGTTCATTTTTTTCTAATTTTCATCCGTTTTTTCTCGCAATTTTTTCTCATGTTTTAGTTTATCTCTAGGTTTAGTGCAAAACCGCATTCCTTTGTTTTAATATAAAAATATCAATAAAAATATACGAATCGTTTTTTTAATCGAGCAAAAATAATAATGCTTCATATTTTTGGAGCCATTTGTCGCGTACGAAAAAAATTTGACGTGGGCGCCAGAGAGCTATTGTTGTAAGACGCGTGAGCGTGGCTAGAAGTCGCCCTACAGTTTCATGATTCATGAAGTATCGCGAGCACAGTGGTAATTCGTAGCACCACGAGCACCACCAATTCACCGCCAGCACCACGCTTGCACAATTATGCTTTCTGTTCACACCGCTGCGTTTCATCCACTCGGCGATGATCAAAAGTCGCGAGTCACAAAATAGTATGAGTAACAAAAATAACTTCCCGGTAGTGCGTTATTGAAGCCCTTTGGCGCAGCGCAAACGGTACGTTTAAACAATGAGTTAGCGAAATACTATTTTGGTCTTATTTTAGGGGGTGAACTTGCTCTACCCGGGTATACCCTAAGCGAAAGTTTAAGTTAATTTCTATATTTACAAACGAGAAGTGTCACAAAAACAATATTTTTTGGTAGAACAAATGGCACAGACCAAAATTTTGAAATTTATTTATTTACCCGAGTCCTGCCNCACGCTTGCACAATTATGCTTTCTGTTCACACCGCTGCGTTTCATCCACTCGGCGATGATCAAAAGTCGCGAGTCACAAAATAGTATGAGTAACAAAAATAACTTCCCGGTAGTGCGTTATTGAAGCCCTTTGGCGCAGCGCAAAAGGTACGTTTAAACAATGAGTTAGCGAAAAACTATTTTGGTCTTATTTTAGGGGGTGATCCACTTAGTCTACCCAGGTTTACCCTAAGCGAAAGTTTAAGTTTATTTCTATATTTACGAACGAGAAGTGTCCCAAAAACAATATTTTTGGGTAGAACAAATGGCACAGACCAAAATTTTGAAATTTCATTATTTACCCGAGTCCTGCCCCATGTGGACCTAACACTGTGGACCATAGCTAGAATGCTGTTTTCACATTTTCTCTAAACAAACTTCCATCATCGATGTAAATATGCCAATATCTCTTATTCCAATATCTCCGTATGATTATCTCTCTATAAAATCTCTTATGCTAAAATTACTTGTGCGCATTAACAAGCATGCTAATATTCCATCAAAACTCCTTCTAATTTCCATAAAAAGGGTCCCCCACACGGCATTGAGCTCGGCAGGTTTTACCTTGATTATTAAAAGGGCCAAACGGGAGCCTACCCGGAGGGGAGCCTCCTCGCTCAACGAAGTTTCAACACAATATGACATTGACAAAGTGCAATTTCTGTGATATGTTTGGTCGCGTGAGCGCCGCCTGGAAATACAATATCAAAATAGCCACGAGTCAATCAAATGCGCTGAAAGAAATGACGGATTTGATACGTTCTGATGAGTCATGATTAAGGGAAATAAATATTCCGTCAATTACTTGATCATTGCAATGATGTAATAGTCTGTCTGATAACTGAGTCTTTTTTTACAAAACTTGCTTCAGTCTACGGGGTCCGCCTAAATGAAATTGTCTAAGCAAGCATGAAAGCTGAATTTGCACTTTGGTTTCTGAAATGTTCTCCTAATAGTTTCTATATTTTTCTCACATTTTTTTTTCTAAAAAAATATAATTTAGTTTGTAATAGAATTATGAAATTGTTTAATTTTCAATTGCTGATCAAAAACACACATACCATTTCCCAGAACATTTTGAATTATGCCCCTGGTATTGTTTTCGAGATTTTTTTTTCTTGATGTCTACGTTCATGCCGTTCAAAGGTGTGAACATTTTGACGCGACTTGACCTTTGCTTTAAGTATTTTAAATTATGTCCGACAAATGCGATTGTAATGTTTTCGGTTTTTTTTTCGCCACCTCGAAGCGTAAATCGCGTTTAAGAATACGTCATCCAAAAATGTGACTATGTTCCATTCTTTTTTTTNGTACATCGCTCAACCAGCTAACTTAAGCTTAGGACGGAAAAAACGAAAAATTGTAGAAATCTAAAAAACCACGTGGTGTTTTTTTAATATCGTCAGTTTTTCATGAAATTGAACCAGTTCACTGAAATGTTATTCGTTGTTCCACTCGTCTTTTAGAAAAAAAAAATTCACAATGTATTTTCGCACGACGCGTGAGTACTGAAAAACACACTTTGGAAACCGAAAAGGTCTGCGGCAAAAAATTTAAAATTTTCTCATAGTGAACACGAAAATTACAGGTTAATTTTACTTTGAGCTCTGACAAAAATGGTCAATGTTCAACGTTAGAAAACTTAAAAGAAAAATCGAGCCAAAAAACACCCTTGACTTTTTAGAAGGTGAGTGTATTCATGAGATATACCACCTGACGGGTTATCTTACTAAAGTTCGGTTATCTTACCGGTTTTAGCACTTATAAAGGTAAAACAAACCGCTATGTTGTGTATCTAGATTGTGTACTGGATGGCTCGGGGTTTAAACGCCGATGATGACTCATGAATTAAGAGGGCTTAAAAGTTATATTTTATAAGATCTGATTATTAAAATAGTGCTTCAATCAGTTGGAAGAATTTGACGAGGTGAGTTCGGTGTGGAAGAGGGGCGCTGATGGACCATTATCAGTTTTCTTGAGTTGCGCACTTGAGCTAACATTTTGAAAAGAGTCCTCCAGATTGGCAAATGATGACACTGCGATTGAGAACAAAAAAAAACGTACAAAATTAAATCAAAATTCTTTGGTGAACATAAGGCTGGCTAAGTTAGAGTAAGTTGCCTATTTCTAAAAAGTACGCGTATTTGGTCACCTACACTTTAGGTGACTGTACGTCTTACAGTATCTCAGTCAATTCTTGTGAATGCATATTTTTATTTAACAAACATCTTATTGTCATATTTTTTATAAAAAAAAATTAGCAGGCTTGTCGTTAACAGACATATTTGATATCAACAGGCAAGTTAAAAAATTAGGATGCCTGTTAATGGCGCATCCTGTGTATTAGGTTACTTTTTTTAAAGCCAAGATAAAGTTTCAAACTATTTTTACAGTGAATACAATTAAGTATTTATGGCTGATCAGAAAACGACATTTTAGAATACGGCAAACACATTCAGATGTTTTACAATATGGGGCAGGCACGGCGAAAACAGTTATGTTGGCTCGCCTGGCTTGGCTTTGCTTAACTCAATTTAAATTTTTGTCCATCTGGCTTGACTTTGTTAAGGTTATTTTTTTCAACTGGCATGATTCAACTGGCATGATTCAACTGGCATGATTCAACAGACATGATTAGCTCAATTTCCATTTTTCACTGGCTGGATTTGGCTTGATTCTAAGTCGCTGGAACTAGCTTGATCACAATAATTCTATCATAACTTGGGATAAAATTGTTTCAATTTGAACGGTAGCCCTAAAATAAAATTTCAATTTTAAAAGTAACGTAAAAAGTAATATCGTTCGACGGCTTCTAACCAGTAATGATGCAATATGGCACCTGGCGTAACGTTATAATTCTACCCTTTTAATTCTCCTTTATTTTAACACTATCTATGTGGGTATTCTTAAGCCTTCTAAATTACCACAATGTGGTAATTAAATCTTTAAAAACATCCACAAGATGATAAAAAGCGCTTTGCTATTTTTTTTCTTTGAAAAATTCCAAAGCTTTTTATTATCTTAACCGCCGTTCACCACCCGCACACGCGGTCCGCAGTGAACCATATGTTTAAATGCACCAGCTAATAATGCGAATAAGCACCAAATTCGTACACACTGGTTGATCAGATGAATTTTGGGTTAAAAAAACCAATTAAAAACATTTCAGGACGTCTCCAAAAGCGTACGGGAGGATTTAGGGGAAAATCCTGTGAATAGGACTTAATTAACTCTCTAGGGGAACAGATTACTATTTAGGACAAAAAAGACTAAAATAAAACCTATGATTATATTCTACTTTGAAGTCACTAGGTATCAAATATACCTTAAGTATTTTGCAAAACTTTAAAATGAGTCGACGTCTGTTTCACCATTTGTCATATTTTAAAGTTTTTTACTATTGTACGATTTATGTTATTTTTCATACCTTTTTCATATTACACCGGGTGCGCTGTTATCGAGCGGGTTTCGCGTCAAAAAACCCTTGATCGGGCGCCTGATAACTGCGCAGGGCGTAGGCGCAATAGGGGGAAAATATGCACAAAAAACCGCCCAATAACAGCATGAGCGTGCCCGATAACTGCACACCCGGTGTATATGAATAAAATAAAGAAATTAATTCAGGCCGTCGAAGAGTTATGGAACTCTGGAATTTTTGCAGAAAAAAATATCTGACTAATATTTGACAAGATCACCGATTTTGGATCCAACCAGGCTTTCAATCATTTTTGGTCAATTTACCGCGTTTGTTGCCAATCTACAGTTTTCTAACACATTTTTAGCTATTAAATTCAAATAAATCACTGTACATGTACAGTGTATTTTCTGTAGTTATTTAAGGATTAGTTGGAGTAAATGTGAAACTACTTTAACCACTCCGCTCTCATTGGTACAACAAAGCTGAAAAATCAAAGTATTCGCAACGCCTAAATATTCTTGTCTGATTTTCACAAAAACACAAATACTAATGACAGGCAACTAATGTATGATGATACAGTGCTTCCGTTATCTTCTAACCACACCCTTTGTTACTGGTTATACTGATAATATTTTGACATAATAATGTTAACATAATGAGCGCTTAATTTAGAATCTATATTACTTCTTCCCCACCAAAACAACTTTGGTGTATTAGGAGTTTGATCTTTTGTGATAAAAATAGAATAACCTAAATAAAACATAAAGGTTCAGGTCATTGGTAGAATAGGAAGAATCCAATTTCACAATAGCGTGGGTTAATTTTCCGGAGGACCAAAATTGTAAAATTGTAAATGCCTACACTTGCCAAAAAAGTACTATAATTCTCGTAACCATTACAATTCGGCAGCGCGGTCTTTCCAAGAAAACGTTTATCAGGGAAAATTCACAAGTTGGTTTTTCAGGGAAAATTCAAGAATTGGTTTTTCCAAGAAAACGTCTTTCAAGAAAAAGTTTTTCAGGGAAAATTAAAAAATGGTTCTCAAGAAAAAAATTTTGAAAGAAAACGTTTATCCAACAAAACGTTTATCCGAGAAAACGTTTATCAGGGAATTTCCCCGAAAAACCATTTCCTGGAAAAACGTTTTCTTGAAAAGGCCGCGCTGCCTACAATTCACCACCTGTGAAGCAGTCTCCTAACGCTATTTTCCAAAAGATCCCTTTATATGATAATATCATATAAGGACCTCTTTATCAGAAATCAGTTAATAAAGTTTTTATTGGTTTAAACAAGTGGCTTTCTCTCATAAAAATAAAATATTCGAAAGGTTAATTTATTTGTTGCTATAACAAGAAAAATTGACATTAATGGGGTTATGTCGCATTTCTAGCCTATAGCCTATAACTAGGGTCGCTCACGTGGACACAACTTTCACGAAATAAAGGTCTGAGGACCCTGAAACTTTCAGAGATTGTAGAATATACCCCATAATATTTGTGTAGAAAAAAGTTTAGACCCATCCGACCTAACCGCTTCGAGTTTAACCGGTTTTTCGATCTTTCTGATTTTCNGGAAAATAGGCTCAAATTACTAAGATAAAGGTACAAAAGATAAAGGTACATCTGGTGTATATGAATAAAATAAAGAAATTAACCCGAGACCGCGCAGTGGGACCCAATTGGGTCCCGAGCGTCTATTTTAGTGAATATCTCGGATCTGGGATAATATATATTTCTGAAACTTTTTATACTCGAATTTTTTATCCTTCTTTTATTTACACAAATATGGATTGTGTCATAGAAATGCGCTAGTCTGTTGTGGGGAGGCGCTACAAAAAAAGTATTTTTTGTAGATTCAAACAAATAATGACCCGTTGGCAGGTGAAAAGAGTAAAAAAACCCTGTGATATAGCCAGTTTGGATGTTCAAACAGTACAATATGCATATCAAACCACGTCAAACTAGTCGGAACTAAATTTTACAAAAAAAAATCGATCAATGATTTTCACCTGTTTAGTTAAAATGTGTTTGGAAAGAAAAAAAAAACCCTGACAGTAATCGGCCATAAACATTATTTATTTTTGATTTTTAATATTTTTGATTCAAACAATACTTAATCAATACATTCATAAATCATTCAAAACAAAAATATCACAATTCGGCTAACTAATAAACAAATGCCAAGCATTTTTGTGTCTGGGACCCAATTGGGTCCCACTGCGCGGTCCCTGAATAGTACCTAGTGCGCGGTCTAGGGTTAATTAAGGCCGCCGAAGAGTTATGGAACTCTGGAATTTTTGCAGAAAAAAATATCTGACTAATATTTGACTAGATCACCGATTTTGGATCCAACCAGGCTTTCAATCATTTTTGGTCAATTTACCGCGTTTGTTGCCAATCTAGAGTTTTATAACACATTTTTAGCTATTAAATTCAAATAAATCACTGTACATGTACAGTGTATTTTCTGTAGTTATTTAAGGATTAGTTGGAGTTAATGTGAAACTATTTTAACCACTCCGCTCTCATTGGTACAACAAAGCTGAAAAATCAAAGTATTCGCAACGCCTAAATATTCTTGTCTGATTTTCACAAAAACACAAATACTAATGACAGGCAACTAATGTATGATGATACAGTGCTTCCGTTATCTTCTAACCACACCCTTTGTTACTGGTTATACTGATAATATTTTGACATAATAATGTTAACATAATGAGCGCTTAATTTAGAATATATATTACTTCTTCCCCACCAAAACAATTTTGGTGTATTAAGAGTTTGATCTTCTGTGATAAAAGTAGAATAACCTAAATAAAACATAAAGGTTCAGGTCACTAGACAAATACAGGTGTAGGTAATTCTCGTAAGTTACGAGTCGTAACCATTACAATTAGGCAGCGCGGTCTTTTCAAGAAAACGTTTTTCAGGGAAAATTCAAAAATGGTTTTCTCAAGAAAAAGTTTTTGAAAGAAAATGTTTACCTAAGAAAACGTTTATCCGAGAAAACGTGTATCAGGAATTTTCCCTGAAAAACCATTTCCTGGAAAAACTTTTCTTGGAAAGACCGCGTTGCCTACAATTCACCACCTGTCAAGCAGCCTCCTTAACTATATTTCAGAACTACTACCCTTTTTTCGAATTACAATTGTAGTTTATTATACCCTTATTCCCAATATTGGAGTTTATGTGGATAAATATACAGGCAACGCTATTTTCCAAAAAATCCCTTATATGATAAGATCATATAAGGACCTCTTTATCAGAAATCAGTTGATAAAGTTTTTTTATTGGTTTAAACAAGTGGCTTAAGCAAGTCCCTATAAAATAAAATAAAATATTCAAAAGGTTAATTTATTTGTTGCTATAACAAAAAAAAATTGACCTTAATGGGGTTATGTCACATAACTAGCCTATAGTCTATAAATTATAGGAAAATCCAACGTGAGCGTTGAAAGAAGCTGACTATGGCCAAGTCTTGCTCCCACTTAGAGAAAGAAAAATAAGCCATGACCATCAAATTTTTTCGAAAAAAACTGTTTTGGCCAAAATGTTCGTCTTGAAAAGTTAGCTTTTAATATTTTTGGAAAATCGAGGCCAAGTTCAACGAGTCACGTGATAAATTTGATTTAAGGCCTCCAAATGGGCCATTCTTTTGGCCACGCTAAAAGTGCCTTAATAAATTTTTTTTTAACTTTTTTTTTGCTCACAGGAAAGTTCATGTGCATATCTCGTCAGCTCTCTCTCAGATTTTTGATAGCATGTTCAGAACTCCTATGGCAGAATCCTATGGAATTTCCCTGACGACATTTTGAAAAAATACTTTAGAAGCCTTTAAGAGGCTAAATTATTACAAACAGGGTCAAAAATGACCATCTGACAATGTTCCATGTAGAAAAAAACTACCAAATACTATCAGATGGCTACAATAAAAAGATATGGAAACTTCCTGACTTTACCTAAAAATCGCTTTAATGAGCCTTTATCAGGTAAATACGTGATAATAATGATACAAAATGACCATCTATGCTAATTGCAAAAAATAAATATACAAAAACTATCTGATTGTCACAAAAATGATATGGAAATTTCCTGA
>SCLG01000012.1:1231566-1242261 GCA_004367875.1 Oikopleura albicans | reverse complement strand
ATACGCTACATATTGTAACCCTTACTCAAGGTCCACAGTTTTGCGACGAGCATCATCAGAATCCGGATAATGTACTTTCTGGAGAACGGGTACATTTTCTTTGAAAATACCATTTGAGTTTAACTCAAACTAATAGTTTTAAGATCGCAGAAGTTGGCAAACGCAGATTGATCGTAAAAATCAACAACTTTACTTTTGAGGGTTGACTACAGCGGAACACATATATCTAAAATATATACCTAAAATAAGCAACCCCGCTTATTAAAATAACATCTTCCGGCATACTGTACATGTATTTAATAATGGCTCGGTAGGGTTGATCGTGATAAGTAAAACTGTTCAGTTAAAATAATAAAAAAGTCAAACTGAAGATGGTATTAGGTCTTTTGATGTTAATAATATACTTAAATATTTTCATACTATTATATTTACAAATTAAAAGTGGATTTTAAAAGTGTCTCCATCAGTACACTCCAATCTACGTACTTTGTCATGTATTCACATGTATCCAATTGTCATTGGTAGAAATACTAATATTATTACATGTAGCATCTGGACTAACCGCGGTTAACCGTCAGCCATCTTTTGTTATTTTATTTTTTGATCATTATGTTTTACATTATTTACCCTTAATTAGAATCGCCTTGTTCGGAGCGTGGTGTGACAACTAATTTGGCAGCTTCTTTTTGTACGAAGATACTGTCTGTTATTTTATTTTATTTTTCGGTTTATGTTAAATTTAAAAACCAGAATGCCGGTCATTAGTTTCAAAAATTGGATTTTGCTCTGTATAAAACATTATATTTTTTTTTTTGATAACCCAAATCATAATAAAAGTATGCTCTATTTATCAGAGTTATTTATGATCAGATACGTACAGTCATGTATTGTATTTTTTTGCATCACTATACTATTACTACCCACTTAATGAGTATTTTTACACCAGTGTTGGAAAAGTTAGCCAACGGTCGCAATTTTCCCAACGCCCCCAACGCTGTTTATTCATGACAAGCCACCCGAGTTCGGGACGTAATCTCTCCCGCTCGTTCGTGAAGTAATCCCGAAAATCTAATGGCTTCGAGTGCGATTAAAAAAACGGAAATCTGACAAAGCAGATCGATAATGAACTCGACCTAATTTTTTTTTGAGAGCGTCACAATTCCTCCACGCGGCCAGGTTGGGGCAATATGTTTTTTTTATTTCTGCAAGGTGATGACATTCCATGTCGTATTCTAAATATTGCCTTCGATCGAATTCGACCCTGGCCTTCATCCAGCTGAGCTAGGCCGAAACAAAAGCGACCTGCGCGTAACAAAATTACGCCCCACGGAATCAAACTGTTTTATGATAAATTAATTTTAATGGAGCTAGTAATTATGACAAAGACAAAAGAGGGGGAGTTCTTTTCGACCAAAAATATAAAAACGTTTTGATCGTATCCCTTGGTGATATAATCAATTCCAAGTCGTCTCAAATCTCTTGTTTAAGGCACAAATATTTTGACCTTGAATAGCTACATTTATTCATACAGTTTTTTCATACACTTCGCTGTGGATTGCTCAGTGATAAGCTTTTGAACTTCGATATGTTTCCCAGATTACTTAATATTTACCAATTATTTAGGTTGAACCAATCAAAAACGTACCCAGTTTTTTTAATCACCCTGAATTCATAGTTTCTGAAAGTATTATACATGTAACATGTATGTGATCATTATTTTCTGAAAAACCGGACGAATCTCCGTAAACGCCAAGTATTTACAAAATTATGGAAGTTGGGTATAATCAAGATTAAGTTCCGGTTTTCTCTATCCCGAAAATAAGTCATCAGTTGAGTCCAACACGAATTTGACAAATCATTTTTCGATCAAATTAGTGCTCTCGAAGTTTGACGATTGTTTTCGATCTTTTTTACATTGTTATTGCACAAATGTCCCCATTCTAAATCGGATTGCAAATTGGATCGTATTAATGTTACGTTTCGGGAGGGGGGAGTTGAATCAAGGTTATTTCCGTGCGATACAACACTGTTTTGTTATCTAGCAACTAAACCATAACACACGCTCTAAACCACACACATGTTTTTTTTCCTGCATTGCATAATAACACACTTGCTTTCATGGGTCTTGAGACAATACAAAATCGCTTTAGATTATTTTTCTTTTTATTTTGAGCGTGATTCCATTTTTCAGCCACAACAAAAACATATGTCTCCATTTTGGTCACTATAATTTGTAAACCGGATAAGTGTATTACTTAAAGTATATTATATGAGAAGACGTCTAATGTCGATTTCTGAACGCACACCCTTTTTATGTTTACTTGATTTAACAAACCATTTAACTGGAAATTTGACACGATTGAAAAATACGTTATCACATTAGTAATAATTATTGTAATTACAACCCTTACAAATCTTTTGTAAAAAATTCTCCAAAAATCACTTGAAAAAAAAAACTCCGAGTCAGAGTTCGGCAGATTTTTTACCCTTGTCCGCGGACAAACACGGGTAATTTTTATTATAGGCCACTCTGAGTAAAGTCGTTAGTTAAGATTATAGCTGATTTTCGAAAAATAGAAAATACAATTTTTCCCTCTAAATATCACAGAAGGGTCGAATTCAATTTTAATTTAAAAATTGGATCTCGTTACAAATAACATTTTTACATTTTTAGGGTTATTAAGGACTGATTTTTCAAATCATGGTGAGTCAAGGAACTCGAAATTAAAACTTGTTTAACTCAGAGATTGTGTTTTAAAAAGTTAGTTAACTAATCTGGTCTCGTTTAGTACTTCATAAAAAAATTCTGGCGACCTAAAAGTATACATATGCGTGAATAAAATATTTATTACCTGCACTTTGAGTGCTGGTATTTTGGGGTTTTGTTTGTCTTTGGTCCTTGTCCAAGTGAAGCCTCAATAAAAAGATGGCCCCTACTTAGCTTGACTTAAAACTGTTTGTATCGAAAAAATCACGAGAGCACTTCTTCTTGCCAAGTGACTTACGTATCATGAGTCAATTAGGCCCTTCATTTAAAAAGCAAATAACTGACGAGATGTTGACAAAGGCAAAAATCGCTCGTTATGTCAGTTGAAATGCCGTCCGGAAATCCCTGAAGAAATCTAACATAATTACCAAATTACTCTAAATGCGACCGAGACCATAATAGCAAGTCAATGGCTTTAGTGATGATACCTATATTCTTTTCGTGATTTTTTTCCGAAAAAATCCAACGGATTTCCCCTCCCCCATTTAAACAAAAACTGCTTTAAACTCTAACTTCATTACATCTAAACTGTTACATACTATGGCCCATAGGCTATGGGTCATAGGCACCGACTAAATTGAAATCATTTCTTAGAAGTCGAAAATTTTAGCTGTTTTTCTTCATCAAATTTTTATTGTGAATATAGTGTAATAAAGAGTAAAGGTGATAAAGGGCACAATGCCGACAAATTTTCGACATTGTAACTTTTCGACATTTTAGAAAGGATTCCGATTCAGTCGGTGCCGGCTCATAGTATGGCTCAATTACCCAGTCTATGGGTAATCTCTTATTTATTATAAATCTTGTTTGAAAAACAAATTCTTCGAAAGTAGCTTCAAGTACCAAAATCCAAAATTGTTAAATTTTATAATCAACTAAATCTCCAGGAAAACTGTCGTTGAAAGGAATTGCACCGGACATCCCTAACGAAATCTAACATAATTACTAAATTACTAAAAATATGAGGCGAAAAGGACACCAACAAGTTAGCGGTTTGTGCCAAGATACTTGGTATTTTATTTATTTTTGTAGTTTTGGTTTTCTTCTGGAAATACCAATCTCCAATTAGAAATCTTTTGAAGCAGTTGGATGAAATAAAAATAAATTTTCTTGAAAATAAAATGGGAAATATTCTTAGCGAATTTCATACTCTTCAACGCCTATAGACTATAGGCTATAGTTGCATAACGAAAGCATCTAAGGCCACGATGCCAGTATGGACAACAATAGAAATTTTTTGGTCCAAAATTGTTATGGGAAAATTTGAAGACACGCGTATAACCAGCGTCGCTGAAAGTGCGCGTGTAACCAGTCCCATAAGAAAGTAGCCACAGAAAAAAGAGCTTTTAAGTATGCGTGAAAGTAGTCCCAAAAAGCCCAGCACCAAAAATTCTGTTTTTAACCATTCCAAAAATCTATATTATGTAAAATCTATATTCCAATCTATATTGCAAATTTTCAATGTTCAAATACAAAAAAATAATTTTTCACCTTTTTTAAATTACATTATGGCATTGCATCAATAGAATCAACCTTGTTTGAAATTGACATAATTATTTTTTTGCATCTTTCGGGTGCCATAAGTTATTATTAGGACAATACATGTATTTTATTTAAATCAAGGGCTTCAAAATGAGTTTCTTCACGTCTTATACGATCTTTTTTGTAATTTTCAACCTACACAGTCTATTTATGACCCCTGGTTTTCATATAAATTTGTTGGTTCCGTTAGGAATCATCAAATGCTGAAAAAATCATCTCGATAAAAGGTTCGATGAGGATATTGACAGAGCGAGTATTTCCTAGCCTAATCTAAGGTTTATTCATTACTGAGGTGTATCTCCCAGTTCCCGGCGCTGTACCCCCATGTACCCCGGAAGTGACAGGATAGACTCTGCATATCAAAAACAAAATCAACAACACTCTAGAGCAAGAAAAAAAGTTTAACACAATGGTAATTTTTAATAAGTAGCTCCTGACGAAAGCTCGTTTTAAGAATTTGAAATTGAATATGTCGTGCACTATACGGTATAGTCCCTTATCGAAGAATGTGTAACAAGGAGCATGTTAGAAAGTGTTCTATCATAGTCAACATTAGGTTTCTAACATAGAACTTCTATGTGAGAATGTCTAGTGTCTACTAGACAGTCATCTAGTTCTAAAAAATGATTCATATAGATATATATCTGGTGCACTACCAGTAATATGGTGGATACCTAGGCGCTGGGCGAAGCGATTAAAATTCTGCCCTTTATCATTTATAGGTAAAAAAATGGTAGTCAAAAATGTAATAAAAGTGCAGTTTTGTTTGTCTCAAACGGTTTGAGTCAAACCCCGCTAAATCGATCACGGCGCGAATAACATGCCTTTACAGTGCCTAAAAGTAAGATTTTTTTTATGGAGTTGTCCGTTTTTGCCAAAAGCCATCAGTTTACATGATATTGAGGGTTAAATTTCAAAATGATGGCTTTGGGCAAAAACTACTTAAAAATCTTACAATTAAAAAGATACAATGTTTGAGCATGATACAAGATTCCACTCACTAGTGAAACAAATGGCTTTACCGAAGTAATCTACGCTTATTTTTAGAATTATAATTGTTAACCTCTAAGCACTAGTAGTTAACACATCCTTCAACACGTGAAAATTATAAATTACAAACATACACTTCCGTAAGCGCGCCGCGCGGTGGTTTGAAAGGGAATTCTATGCGCAGCCTAAATCGAGCCGTTCGTCGTCCACCTACGCAAAACGTGACCAACGCGTCAAGCGCAGCATGGCATAATCTTTTTTGCGGTTTTCTGGGTTCAGCCAATCTCCAACCAAGATCTTTTTAATAACATAGATATAATTTAAGAATATTTATGGCAAATATTAACTCCCGTGGGTCCATGATTCTTCTGTGGCACCATTAAGTTATGATGACCTAGTTATGATATCATTGACCACGTCAGCACTATTCACCAAACAAATACTTGTCAAGTTTTAAGTCATTCATAATTTGTTTTTGGGATTCTGTTACATCTGATTTCAACCCTAATAGTTCGGCTAATATTAACTATATAAATAGTTTGGGTTTAATTTGTATAATCAATAAACGTAAAGTGACCGCACCGGCTATAAAAAGAAAGTAAAGTTTATTCTGTCTTCAAGAACAAAAAGCAAAAATTAAAATAGAATGTCCTTTTTTCTCTCAATTTGGCGCTAAGGTCAAGTCGTGTCATGCCCTATAAAAGTTTATTATTGAGTCATTTGGAAAATTATTGGATATAAAGCGAGTATCAAACATAAACTTAACTCCTAGCGGAAAATTCGTCGTAATTATCGCGAATTGATCTTCATTACAAAAGATAAATAAATACAAAAACAAAATAATTATCAAACATTGCTGATAGACCGGTTTAGTCGATTCTCATCAAAAAATTTTGAATAAAAAAACCTGGGGGTGTTTTTTTGAAAAATAGTCCATCAAATATGAAGAAAGAATCGAACACAAATTCTCATTATCCGTTTATAAGCTGTTTAGGTCTTCAAATCGATTTAGGATCAAGATCAGTATTCACTTACGAAAGTCTCACACGTCAGGATGTGATTGCATGAAACATGATTGTTGATTTTGAATTTGGGTCTTCGAACAAAAAAAAGTACCAAATTCAATGCTTTTTGTGATAAAAATAGTAGATCTAAAAATATATCATTTTGTAAATATTTGTTTAAGGAGAGCGTAATGAACTGTGCGCGGCGCCCCTGTCTAACCTCTTGAGTAGGTTTAATGAGCGCTCTGATTGGCTTGCGTCCTTGTTTGATGCATAATGAGTTGCTAAGGAAGAGTGTGCCGTTTTATGTTTGACTTTTTTGTTCTGATGCAACTCAAGGTTCTTATCACGATATCATTATGGCCGAAATAGGAAAAAAAAAGTTACACTCAATAAAAATATCTTCAAATTTGCAGTGAAATTGTTTTGATTCTGCAGGTACCCAAACTGAGATTTTAGTTTTTTTGAAAAATATGAAATTTAGTACAGTAAAAAACAACATTTTGTCAAGATTATTCATTTTTTTTTGTTAAGAATTCGAAATAATTTTTTTATAAAACAGGTCTTCATTATTATTGCAGGTTTTTTCAACGCCCATATTTTAATAAGCAATTTGAAGTCCCTTATCATGTTGTTTTAGTTTGAATAGAGTATCTGGAGTTCGGTGTAACACCTCTGTGTTGAAATCCGTTTTATCGTCATTATCACCATCTCATAATACCCGATTGCCTTTCAACGGTGAAAACGGGTATAACCTATACTGTATAGGCTATACAGTATGGCTACACTCTATAGGCTTTAGGGACAGATAAGTCGAGAGTATAACATTGACAAGATCATGCAAGGTCGTGTTAACTATACGTTTGACCCTACCGTTAATATATTCTTTATTTAAATGATTTGTGTAAAATTCATATATGAAATGTCGCTCACAAATTAACAAAGAAATCATTAAAATAACGCAAATATGGGCTGTTGCTAATAGCCTATTGCCAATAGGCTATTGGGCTTATAATTGTTGCCTAATATTGTCAAAAGAAAATTAACCACAAAAAGTAGCCAATTTAAGGGTTTTTTTTCTGAAAAACCCTTTAGATCTTTTTCGTATGATACATACTTTTAAATATTTTTTAGCTCAGATCCTAAAACAGTGGGTTTTAGCCCGCAACTTTGAAGTAAACAAACCGACCTTTGGTCATTAATAGTTCGTATTCGACGTTATTCAATTTGTACATTATACTGAGTCAGACGGCTTTAATAAAAAGGAATAAAAATCGATTTCTTAATGTAGTATATGCACAACAGCATGTCAAGATAACTGATAATCTGCCAAATAAATGCGCCCGACTGAATGTATTTGGTAGACAGCAGTAAATAAAACTCTCAAGTTCAAATTCCCATCGTTTTGAGCTGTTTAAAAAATCACTCGTCATTCATAGGATAAATACGCTCTGATATGTATCTCCTGAATATGTCGACGGGGAATTTTATCAAACAGACCGTCACCCGAGTTCTAGAAATACAAAAAAAAATCGGACGTGTAAAAAGTAAACGTTTGTCTCAACATGTCAGAAAGATGAACNTAGCAGGCCCTTATTTAGCACCCCCTCTGTATAAGATTTTTTAGAAAAAAACGTATAGCAAAAAAATTTGAAGCAAAAAAAAAACTGCCGATTAACTGAAAACTGCCGGTTAAATGGTAATCGTGTAGGCGTTTTCGCTGGAAAAGTTTTGCCCAAAAAACTGCCGGTTAACTGAAAATTGCCGGTTAACTGGGTGCCGGTTAACTGGGTATCCTGTGTATTTAAATGATTTGTGTAAAATTCATATATGAAATGTTGCTAACAAATTAACAAAGAAATCATTAAAATAACGCCAATATGGGCTGTGGCCAATAGCCTATTGAGCTTATAATTGTTGCCTAATATTGTCAAAAGAAAATTAACCAAAAACTAGCCAATTTCAGGTTTTTTTCTGAAAAACCCTTTAGACATTTTTCGTATGACACATACTTTTAAATATATTTTAGATCAGATCCTAAAACGAGTGGGTTTTAGCCCGCAACCTTGCAGTAAACAAACCGACCTTTGGTCATTAATAGTTCGTATTCGACGTTATTCAATTTGTACGTTATACTGAATCAAACGGCTTTAATGAAAAGAAAATCAAAATCGATTTCTTAATGTAGTATATCCACAACAGCATGTCAAGATAACTGATAATCTGCCAAATGAATGCGCCCGACTGAATGTATTTGGTAGACAGCAGTAAATAAAACTCTCAAGTTCAAATTCCCAGCGTTTTGAGCTGTTTAAAAAATCACTCGTCATTCATAGGATAAATACGCTCTGATATGTATCTCCTGAATATGTCGACGGGGAATTTTATCAAACAGACCGTCACCCGAGTTCTAGAAATACAAAAAAAAATCGGACGTGTAAAAAGTAAACGTTTGTCTCAACATGTCAGAAAGATGAACTTGCACGTCAAAAATGCTCAAATACAAATCTTAAGAAGTTGCCCATATATTTAAATCAACGTGATTTTGAAAAATGCTCTTGGGTATCTTACTTGGGCAATTTTTGATTTGAGGCCGTTTTGATGAGATGTGAGAGCAAAAAGGCCCTTGTGTGACGATCGCCACACAATGACTCCTAAGAGTTAAACAAAGAAAATTTTACAATTTTGTGTTGAGTAGAACAAAATACTGACACTATATGCAACACAGTTATTACAACTGCCAGACTGATCGAGGCCTCGGCGGGTTAGGTGGTCGAATTTTCCTTTTTTTGTATAGAAAAAAGACCTTAACTTTTTAAACTTCTAAAAATGAGGTTTTCCTCAATATTATTTTCTGCATTGAATAAAAAAAAAATGGCGGTAATACTCTAAATGTAACAGGCGTTATTACAACTGTGATCAAATAAGCTCGTTAACTCGCCGACTCCGGGCGCGCCTTTTGACGATTGGAATGTTGTTACATGCGCAATAACTGAAGAACCAATGACATAAACGTAATGTCATTCATTCGTTGCAAAAACCGCATAAATCCTGTTGTAGGATTTTGTAGTCAAAGTGGGACTCCGAAGCCTATTCACCTCTTAACTCCCCACCGCAAAAGTGTCCATCGTGTGTGTCGGACTGCGTAACTGGCTGACATGGAACAACGTGCTCAGCCGGAGATGAACTAACCTTCCAAAAAATAAAACGTTCTGTTTCGTGCGGCCAAAATTTGTGTTCAATTGTTCATTATTAATAGGACAAAAATATTTTTAGAAGTTTTTGAAACAATTATTCAGTTTTGATGCAACCAATAATATCGGCCTTTACTGAAAAAATGTAGTACATTATTTTAATCCTATATTTATACGAATTACCATATGGTAAATATACCATATTTTTCTTTGTAGTTTTAAGTGTTGCAGAAATAACAAAGTATTAACTCTCAGAATAAGTGTGTGAATACATGCAGATAACCCTTTTTTGTCGGTATAAGATATAAGGATGCTGGAAAACCGACATTGTTGATCCCGATCAAGTTTTTTTTTAATAACAATGGTGCTATTTCCGATAATTTCCGAAAATTGGAAGGTTGTATAAAAAGCGGTCAAAAGTTTCAGTTTTTAAACTTTCGCAGAAATTTGGCACAGAAGGGTTTTCGGAATCAGTGAACAAAGTAACTTCGCTTGAATTATCGGTTCGTTAATAAAATAAATTCATATTCGGAATCCTTGGCGTCAATCCACCTCAAAGTTCGGTAGAACCATTATTTGTTCCATATTTTAAGAAAAAACGTAAATCGGTTAATAATCTGTCCGTTTTAAAAATAAATTCATATTCGGAATCCTTGGTGTCGCTTTTTCCTGAAACCGGTAAAACCGATAATTTTACGTATTGTTTAGAAAAAAAAACGGAAATTGCGGGTTAGTTATCGCTCCGTTTCAGAAAAATAATTTCATATTCGGAATGCTCATGCTCAAACTGCTCGAAGAAATGTATTTTTCAGCCCAAGAACTCGATGGAACCACGAGTTAGGAAATCCATGCACTCCTAATTAAGACGTTATGTTAAAGGTGGTAGGGTCGATTTGTTTACAAAAAAGTGTCGCCTCCAGTGGGGCTCCCACGACCCTTAAAACGTTATCTTGAAAGATTTTTTTCTTTCAAATCACGTTTATCATTAAACAACCATCTTTTAAGCAATAATTTATCAAGCAACCTACCTGTACACGCGTTTTTAAACAACCGATATATTTGGTCTAAACAACTGTTTAATCTGAGTATCCGTTCTGTTCAAGTCAGTCATGACGAAGAAAGACTAGGCGAAAAACGGTTCGATAAGTCGTCTTCAAATAACGCTGGTATCAGTTTCGTTCAAAAACGGAACTAAAAA
>SCLG01000012.1:1214671-1231481 GCA_004367875.1 Oikopleura albicans | reverse complement strand
AAACAACCATCTTTTAAGCAATAATTTATCAAGCAACCTACCTGTACACGCGTTTTTAAACAACCGATATATTTGGTCTAAACAACTGTTTAATCTGAGTATCCGTTCTGTTCAAGTCAGTCATGACGAAGAAAGACTAGGCGAAAAACGGTTCGATAAGTCGTCTTCAAATAACGCTGGTATCAGTTTCGTTCAAAAACGGAACTAAAAATGATAATCGACTCATTTTACGACGGAAAAAAAGTGAACTTGAGTACTTAGGGGAGTTAAGGCCATGGTCGGCAAGTCTGATTCATATATTGAATGAAGGAATCTTATACAACAATTGACGACTGTAAGATATTAAAGATGACAGAGGTTTTTTGCGTGATTTTAACTCTTTGAAATATGAAATAAGTTAAGGCAGGCCGAGATTACACGCGATATGTTCAACAAACTCAATCGTTTGTTCAAAACTCAGGAAAAGTTCAAATAGTTTTCGCTTTTTTTCTATATAAAATAATACATGCATGCCTCAGAACTGTATAAAAAAACCAAGGAAAGAAATTTGTTAATGAAACAAAAATCCAGTTCGATATCTTTATCAAAAGTAACAAGAAATGTATGTTTTTGGTTTTTTGTGCTTTGCGGCGTTGTGATCAACTTGTTCCTAATCGCGATATGTTCACTCTAAGTGCGATAATTTTTGTCAAAATTTAATCTCGTTTCCGCAGTCAATTGGAACCACGCGGAATGTTCGAAGCGGAAAAGAACTTGTTACAAAATTCAAAAAACGGCCGAAAAAATCGTTTGAACAAAGTGAAACTCGACTTGGAAATGTTTCCGGCTAACCATCAATGGTGGTCAATTTTTGAAACATACAAAAGGCTGCAATTGAGAGCAACAGAAAACATGGAACAAGATATCAAGTGAGATGATAGATTTGACACCAAATTCCTACATAAAGACAAAAGGGGAATCTTTTATCAGTTTGTAAAACACATTCTGAATATCTATGAAAAACTAAAGTATTAACTCTAAATTGCTTTTGTTCGACGAATGCAGTTTTGCCAATTTAAACGGTCGAAAAACAAATTTTTGGTCGTAGATGATTTGTCTCCATAGAGTCCTACTTTTCTGTGAAAATAGTTTTTTTATTAACAAAATGAACAATTCATTTTGATTGCTACTGGTTGAGTTTAGTGAAAATCGACTGTGCATTTCTAGAATAGAACAATTTTTTTGGGATTTGGTTCTCCCCTCTGTATCAAGACGCAAGTATATTAACATTAATTATTTACGTAGAGGCGCATTTATAAACAGGGGAGAAAGGAGGGGCACCCGGTTAAAAAAATATAAAATTGGTCTTTGTATTATCTTAAAATATGCCGACACGGAATACTAGAAACGCTTGGCTAATTTTCATGAAACTCAACCGGTATTAATATATAGTCAGACTAGATTGTTTGATTGAATTAGAATTTATTGTATATTGTACAATTATACATTTGTCTGGGAGCGCTTCAATTGGTACGCGCGATCTTTTGGTACTGAAACTTCCTTTGGTTCTAAAGCTTCTTTTGGTACTCGCTAGTACCAAAAGAAGCTTTAGAACCAAAAGAAGCTTTAGTACCAAAAGAAGCTTTAACCAAAAGAAGCTTTAGTACCAAAGGAAGCTTCAGTACCAAAAGAAGCTTCAGAACCAAAAGAAGCTTTAGTACCAAAAGAAGCTTCAGTACCAAAAGATCGCGCGTACCAATTGAAGCGCTCCCCATTTGTCTTTATATTTATAAAATCGGTCTAAATCAAATTATTGACAAAAATGTGTTTCATTTGATTTATTGTATTTATATATATTTTAAATATTTTTATAGAACTGTTTTTTGCAATGAACGTGTGTTACGCGATTTTTCATTATTCCTGTTGATTTATCTAAAGCTGAAAATACCTCTCAGTATTCAATAGTCGTTTTATCTAGTTTCCCATAAACATCGAAGTTTTTCATCCGTGTGATCTTTAGGATAAATTCATTATGATTGGCTTGTTTTTATCAGTACTCAGCCATTTTATGTTATTTTAATAGACATAAAGATTATTTTATGTTATTTCGAAATATCATGTATACTAAACTCTCGTGAACTACAAGTACGTGCTGTATTTTGTGTGTGTTTTTATATGAACAAAAACAACACTTTTCACAAATAAAAAAAATAACAAATTGTGCCTCTAAAAAAGTTCGTTCTAAAAAAGTCAAAAAAGTTCATCAAAATAGAAATATTCCTATCTAACCGTGGGATATGATCTACCGAAGAAACAATCAACATTTAAAACTTGACATAATATTGTTAGAAATAGATTTTGACAGAGTAGTTACTATTTATGAGCTCCCAGTACATTGCTGTGTCTCCTTCACTGGATTTTTAAAATGTCACTTTTCGACAGCAAGTATCTGCTTTATCCGACAAAAGTGCTTCTTCAATCTTAGTTCGAAAAATAATTTCTAATGTGAGATTAGTAGTCCGAATGTGACTGCCACGATTTGCTCGGCTCGGCATTTTGCGGCAGCCGGCATCGTCTGATAGCTTATCTTGCTTATGTCCTTAGTAGTAGTTTTTGGCCAACGAAGTATATTTTGCATACAGACCCGTTATTTGCCTTACGTTTAAATAACCCGGCTGGGCTATTTTTGCACATTCCCTTGGCGAAAGGGGCCCTTGCCGAGTAAGGCCACTGCGGCATAGCCTATGCCGCATATGGAATAGTACATATGGGAGAAATTATCTCACTATTCAAAATTATATTAATTAAACCATTATGGTTAGACTAACCTATTATAGATGTGATTTTAATAGAACTGAGCTTATAGTTGGTCCTAATTTTTCCTTTAAATTATTGAATCTGTACTTGCGGGGACCCGCCTTGGGGTTCGACATAATTAAGAAAAAAATAAGCGGGCTGGACAGTCCAGCGGGCTGGACAGTCCAGCCTGGACTGGTCTGTCGCACTTGAAAATAAAAATGAGCTTGTTTGAGCTGACCTGTCGAGTGCAAAGTCAAAAATGGGCTGTACTGAACTGGCATGTCGAGTTCACAGCCATCAGTTACAAGGACTGTATACTTGTCTTCATTACAAGTTCGCGAAATTTCTGCTAGTCTAAGATCATTAATCTCAATTCTAGCGTTACAATTTGGCTTGGCCGCTCTCTACACGTTTGACGTAACACTGCACCCTGCACAGGGTTCACGACCGTCTTTGAGATATGCGAGCATAATATTTCCGATCGAAGATAAATAACTATTTGTTTCCTATAACCGGATTGTCTAAATGATATACGGGGCGATTTCATCTTTAAGAGCCGCGGATTTAACGTGGATTGCCAACGCGTCCAATTTTATCACGCACGTTTCCACGAATATACCTGGAACGAAGATAAGGCCGTGTACATCATTTCATAATTAAACCGAACGTACTAGTAAGAACGTCTTTGACTCATGAATCACGTGACACACTTATAAATTCGAATATAAAAGCAGGCCAGGCTTGCAAAAAAAAGGGTTTTTGAAAAATGTAATAATCTCCAGATAACTGCGCATTGCTTAACATATATAGATAGGGGTTCTTGGAAAATTATTGGTCAAAATTCCGACCATATAAAGGAACGAGCGGGAAATTTGGTCAGACAACTGCGCAGGGTGTGTACGTATAAATTAAATGATATAATTATACTGTACTAGAATAGTATTTTCAACAATAATCATTGTTCCCGAAATCTTAAGCGTTATCGAGAGAGTTAAAAGAATGTAACCAAATTAATTTATGCTTCACATTGTTTCGTTTTCCTCGTTGTATAACCCATTAAGTGCTTACTAGTCAAAAAGCCAAGGCACGAGATACTTGTTTGCACTAACACAAAATCTAGTCCTTCAAATTGTATATGTAGTAGGGTGTCAAGCACAAATTAAAATGTTTTGTCACAAATTTAGTCACGATGCGTGTTTTGCGGACGGCTACAAATTCGCGGTCAAAAATTTGCAAAAAAAAAAATCTGAGGAAATCGAACTGCATTTGAGGATTCCAAAAAAAGTTCCTCAAAAAATCATGAAAAAATTATGATTTTTTACGACTTTCAAGGTCATTTTGACAATCTTCTAGTGGTCCAGAAATATCTCGTACACTGTTCTGGACTACCTGCGGGTCGTTTACCGCAGGTTTTTTTTTGAAAATTTTGACCGCCAGTTAGATTCCATCGTTATCTGCGACCTTTTACTACTTAAAAGATTTTTTGGTAAATTTACTAATAATAAACTCTTATTTATTAAATCTGCTAACTTTACAATCAGAAGATTGTCTTAGAGACCCTATAAAAAATGCAACTTTGTTGGTGATCAAAATTAACTAATACGATTTTATATACAGGAGACACCCAAATAGTGAACATCTAGATTTCCACTTTCTTTTTTCACAGCTCGAGTTGGGGATTATTTAAAACAAATTGCTAATACTCGCGAATAAGCAGCTTACAATTTGATTTTTTTTTCTTTCAAGTGAATGTGAAACACAAATCCGATTTTTGTTTTACTAGAGCCGTTGGAAAAATTTTCTTAATCATCAAGTTAGGCATTTAATTGATTTGAGAATGTCAGTCCTAGAATGTAACACCTGGATTTTATTTGGAAATTCTAAACCTGAATGGATTTGTTCACTTACACCAAAAATGTAAAAAATACATTTTCTACTTTCTACTAGAATGCCGAAAAAACTGAGCGTTCTCAGCCACCTACAGTAGGTGACCTACATTACTGTATGTCAAATTCTTATATACGTGTAATCGTGAACGTAACATATATACTACTAAAGACTTTTTTTATTGTATTCGAAAATCTTCAAATAAATTTCAGTGACAGCCGAAAACCACGAAAAAAAATCAATATAGATAACGATGTATGGGTAACATACAGATTTATTGTAAAGATTTATTTTAAACCCTAGTATTATGTTCTAATTGTGTTAATTTTGATTGAATCTTTGCAATTTTTGTATCTAAGTTGAGTAGCAACTTATGAAATTTTAACTCCTCGGGATGAGCGGGATGATAGTCTTGTTTCGTTTGGTTTCGTTGACGCCAATCAGTAAAAGGGTTCCAAAAAGCATGATTTATTATTGTTTCATAATTTATCATGCCTTTTTAATTCGAAAATATTCTGAAATGAGATGTCAGAATACAATGTGCATATCGAATGAAATATGCACTACATTCTCAAATAAAAAGATAATTATAAGTGTATGGAGGAGGTAAAACTTAACAGTATTAAAATGTATGTACAAATTATATCATATATTATATCATATATTATATCATATAACTTATATGATATAACCCACGCGTTGTAATCAATTACTAATTCTTATTTTAAAGGTACCACCACTTTCACATGTTTTTTACCATACATTCAAGCTTCCTTTATACTGGGAATGTAGTCCACATCGATATAGATGTTATTTAATTTGGAACCCCAAACGTTAACCCTCTCGAGCCAATCACCTTTCTTTGTGGCATATTTGGACAGTTTGGATTTGAGAAATTGACGCTCCTTCTCGCAATCACTTTGAACACGTTCAATTTGATGATCTGTTTTTTTAGCTGCGGGTTTCGGTGTCGCTGAGGGATAAGGGAATTTACCGTTGATTCCGAGTCGACTCCAGAAGGCGCTTAGGCAGCGGATTCGATCTCTAATAATCGAATTATTCGCGCTGAATCGACAATTTGACAAAACGTACTTTTCTGATCGCGATCGGAACAGCTCTTTGTGTTTTAGTAAAGTCTATTTCCGGGAATTTCAAAATGACGTTCAAGTATTTTCAACAAAAAAATGTAAGATAACTGTTCAGTATGTAGGCGGCTTTCCTAAAAAGTAGATGATGTAATTTCACACAAAAATGATGAAATATTACGAAAACATATGACTAGCCGCAAGATAACTGTTCAGGTTGTGTACACCAAAAAAGTTTGTAATTTTTTTTTATTTTAACGTTTTTTTTCAAAATACTTTTCTTTTAAGATATTTTGTTTTTAAGATAATATCTTTTTTACCATTTTTCGATTTTTACAAATCCCTTACTGTAAGGTTATTTTACTTCTTTGGAAAATTTTTAGGTCATATGGAACATGGCCATACTGTCCACCAGGAAGGCCCTCAGCATAACANTACTAATGACCATGCGAAATTTGAAGTTATAAAATTACGTTATTTCCGTTGTTTGATACTGGCGCACTTATTTTGTTAACTTCGTTTTAATGGAATAAGTGTGGCCCGATATTTTAACAACCAAGCCGGTTCCCATCGTATTAGGTTTAGATAATCAAATTGGGAAGTTTTTTTTTCAAAGTTCCGGTTGTAATACCGTATTACTAATACGTGTACCGGAAGTATTTCATCAAAGGGCTTGTTGGGTATGGTCGTAAAATTTTGAATAAAAGTTAAAAAAAAAAGTACAGTTAACTACTCCTTACTGTAAGGTTATTTTACTTCTTTTGAAAATTTTTAGGTCATATGGAACATGGCCATACTGTCCACCAGGAAGGCCCTCAGCATAACAAATACCAGCAGAGATCAACGTATTTATCTCTTTAGCTCCCAAAAACATTGTCCGATAATTGTCCGATAGTCTGGCACGGGTAGACATTTTTGGTTGGATGTATGAGATACCAGTATGGTTGTTTGATTGTTCGTATGTCACACAGGTACGATTGTTGGGTTGTTTATATGAGCCACCGATATAATTATTTGGTTGTTTATATGTAAGACCGGTATGGTTGTTCGGTTGGTTGTACGTAACACCGGTATGATTGTTTGGTTGTTTGTATGTGATACCGGTATGTAATAAATACGTCATTAAGCTTCAAAAGCGTTACAACTAAAAGCGTTTAAACTAATAACGTTACAGCTCAAAACGTTACAAGTAAAAGCGTTACAAGTAAAAGGGTTTCGAAAACACTGGCTAACACGCCAATTTTTAAAACTACCGACGCAGCGTTGGCTAAAGTTCTCATTATATAATTTATAATTTATAAGGCTTACTTACTTTACTTACTTACTTACTTTACTTACTTACAATTCTAATTGAAACACAAATAATACACAATTATCAATAAAACAATTTTTACCAATAATGTAAAATCTAGAACCTGCTAATAACTGGGATTTCCGATAAAATTTGGACCACTTTCTCAATATAAAGCTAGCCTGTGGAATATTTATTACGTAACAGATATGTGCCGTATTAAGATGTATAGTCTGAACCACGTGCTTTCAGATATTCTCCGTCTAAGAGAGACTCCTCCACACGCCTTTTAACCAATAAATGTATATTCTCTCTATTTTGAGAAAGTAGTCCAAATTTTATCAGAAACCCCTGAATTACGTATGTTTTTCGTGTACCAATAAAATTTATTTTTTTAAATTGTATCGTTGCGTCAAAGTCAAATTTTGAACTTTATAATGACGATATTCTCGGCCAGGTGAAAAGTGAAAACAAAAAACGATATCTTGCAAGTAATTGCTCTCGGGTGTTACTTCATCGAGTTATCATAAAAGTACAAAGGGATCTCTTATATACGGAGATGGTACTTGCACACAATACGCGAAAAACAAATCCAACAAGAAGGGGAATTTCATGTAGTGATTTTGATTGATTTGTTTTCCGCGTATTGCGGCGCAACTTGTAAGCGCTCATGCGTGTTACGGAAAGCAAAAAAATAATATCAACATTATTCGTCCGTGTGCATCCGTGAGGATGACTGCCTATTACAACAAATAAAATATTGTTTTTATGAAGTCTCTTTTTCTTTACATGAGAATGAGCGTTTCCTTTGTGAAACGGACTAAGTAAAAAACAATATTGACGCGCTCGGTATGCTGGTAAATAAGAAAAACCGCGCAAATAGGAACCGCTAAGAAGTCGGTTATTATATGCTGTTTTTGTGTATATTCGTTACGAATTAAACTCTGATCCCCATTATCAATATTTTAAAGTTTATGAATGAATTTTAACAAAGTACTCACCCTGTAATATTCTCCATTTATCGTAATCATGTGCAGATATTAATTTAAAACTCTCTATTTTTTTCGCAAGTCGTCTAAGTCAGACTTTTACATTTTTTAGACAATAAATAAGAATTGGTACTATGCCAATATGAGATGTACTTACCAAGCAGTACTTAAAGTCGACAAGTGATAAAATGCTAACACGCTGATCGAGCGCTAAGCTGATTGAATATCGGTGATAAGTGCCGAAAAAAATAGTTTATCAAGAATTGGATGCGTGTAATTATAAGTTGGCGAGAACAAAGGGCCTTTTATCAAAAATCCACATTTATTATTTCGCTTATAAAAATAAGTTTTTCTGTACTTTGGAATTAAAAGAAATAATAATGTGATATACAGGGCTCCCCCACTCAAGTACCGCGTTTTTGGCAGTTTGAGGCGGCATTTTAGAAGAGGAGCACTGTGTCCTATACACCACCTGTCTACCGAACTTAACAAAACGCTGGGGAAAAAAGGTGTTAAGCTCCAGGACTTTTGTTAAGTTCCGGGCATTTTGTTAAGTTTAGGGACGTTTCGTTCCGTAGACAGGCTGTGTATTACATAAAATATGTTCATGACAATATTTTATTGCTATGTTATCGCTATTTATCAGTTATAAAGTTGTATATATTTATGATGTTACTTTTAAAGTTAATATTGTGAGTGCGAAATATACAAACGCTTTTATTTTTCTGGTGATAATTTTATATATATGTCGGTAAATTTTTTAGTTCAAGAGNCTATTTTTAATATAATTTTTACTTCTCAGAACAAAAAGTACTACACTGTAGACGCGAGACTGAAATTTTGTTATTTTTTTCGAGAGATACAGCACAAGTACTACATTAATTCTGGATTCCCTTATCGCTATAGGTCTTCCACACTGTATATGTCGGTAAATTTCTGAGTTCAAGAGCCTTTAGGCCCAAAGTTTCAGCGGGAAAATGGGTTATTTGATGAAAAATAATTGGCGAGACAGAGACGTATTTTCGTTTCCAAAATTATAACAAAAAGGGCGTAAGAACGATTGAAAACCATAAACGAAAAATGCGTGGAAAGATGACCTCATTAGTCTAAAATTATCCCCGATATTTTCATCATCACATAACGCAGTTCAATTAAAGCAAAACTTATACGTAAACTGCAAACATTAAATGATTATTGAAATACAGACTAGAACTAAACACAAACTAGAAAGTACTGGCTTTTTTGAAGTTCCAAAAAGGTTGGGCTAATAGTTTAACAGAATTTTGTTACATTTAAATTTTGATACAACGGTTGTACAACATCCCTAACATTGAGTCACTTCTTTACAATAAAATACCGTATTTTTATGGAATATAGCTAAAATATGCATTGATAGTACTTAATGAAATTATAAGACATACTGTATGTCACATAATCGCTATTTGTCATTATTCCTAATCATGTCCTAGTAGACACTTATTCCATAACAGTGTAAATATATATAGTTAATCTGTGATTTTACAACTCAAAACGCACAAATGAAATAATTTTTTTTTATTTAATTCAATTACACAAAAAAAGTCTAAAATTAACCTTGTTTAGCAAGCATAGGTAAAAACGCTCCTCAAAACACTCAATCCAAAAAGTCATACGTCAAGTTGAAACAGCCGAGACGAAAATAATTTTGTCAAAAATAGAAGAAAGTGTTTAGAGTAAATGATTTAGTGTTGTGCTCTATTTTTTGGTTATTTTTTAAGGCAAAAAACGTTATAAATATGTCTTTATGAAAATTCCGGATATAATTCAGTCTAGTACAAACATTACATATGTATACAACATATGTATACAACATATGTATACAACTTGTGTTCAACTGATTTTGAGTGAATTGAAAAATGATAGAAAAAAAAACTACCAAAACAATCGGCGCTTCTGCTTACCAGAAGTAAAAGTAAATATAACAGCAAACATTCTAAAATCCCGGGTGGGAGCGTAAGCAATTCAAAATTTAATATAACCGCTTATCGGGGACGAGAGCGCATGTATAACCAATTCTAAAAGGCCCCGCAAAGCGGTAATGGAAATACCTGTGTAATCAGTCACATGACTGAACATGGTCACACCCGCACTCTCAGCAATTCTGTTCTATGTTTTCAATTTCAAAGAACCTTTACTGGTGTACCGTACACCGTGTATCTTGTAACTTTTAAGTCAGTCGCACAAGACCGTTATTAAAGTTATTATTGAAATTTTTCAAAAATAAGTTTATACGGTTTGCTTCTGTTCCAGAACAATTTATACTAAGAATTTCGAACTGTGTATTTTCTGAAACAACTTTTTTGTAGTCTTCAAAATATTCTTAACATTATTTGTACCTCTATTTTTTTTTTTTGATTTATGGGTATCAAATGTGGTTTCAAGAAAGATATGGGAGGACATTAAAATTTCTTGAAGCATTATTAGTTGGAAGCACAATTTAATCTTCGGGAAAAATAAAACATACCGCAAAAAGAAATTCTATTTTGTTTCCTCTTCAGACATTTTGCGGTTTCTTTCGATAAAATTGGAGTGAAGAAATTGTCGCACCTAGCCATTATTTTTCATTTGGATATTTTAGGTATAATACAGAATTTACTTTTAGCTAGTTAAGTTGAAGCTGCCAATTTCTGAGTAAGAGCATCTGCAAAATTATTAAAATTATAATGTAAAATGATAAGTTCGTCGTACTTTATAGAATAATTCCTAGATTGTGATAATCAGCGTCGGATGATTTTTCTCTTGTAGAGTAGAGACTTTACTAGGCTGTCCTAAGATTTTGTGAAAGGCTCCAGATAAAAAAAAATGTACCAGATGATATAACATGAGTCATGGACCATGGTTAGGGTGGCATCTAGTTTTTTCAAACACCAATTTTTTGAATTTTTTTTTTTTCAAGTGTCTTAAATTCATGGGAATATTGACTTTCCGAAACATTTGTAATAAAAAAATTTCAAATTTCCGGAAATTAATTTTCGATTTTTTTCCCGAAAATTCCACTTCTTTAAATAAAAATAGGCCATTGATGAAAATTTTTTTTTTCTTTTGGAAAACGTTAATTGGGTGATAAATAACACGTTGAAATTTNTTTTTTCGTGACCTCGAATGACCTCATGTGACCTCGAGTGACCTTTACCAGTTTTTTTTGTAATATATCATCAAAATTATCGTATTATTGCAGGATATTACGCTAATAAGGGCCGTTCTAATGTAAAACCCATATATGGGCCAAAAACCCATATTTAATATGGGGATTAACTGAGACCTATTTTTTCGGATTCAGTGATTAAAACTGCATTAAGCACAAGTTAAATAGTACTCAAAAGTTGTTATTATCAGAAATTAGCAAATGCATGCACCCAATTACGACCTGGCGGCAAGGAGTTAACTGTAACTCTGAATCTAGGAGTTTTCGACGGCATTTTGAAACTTTTATTGAATTCTCCATGAAAAACTGCATCTATACTGAAGTTTTGGTGAATTTCTGTTGGTGGCCTATTTTTTTATCCGGGGTAGAAAAAACTAGATGCCACCCTAACCATGGTCAATGATCCACTAAAATGCACATTTTATTACATCGTAACTAATCTATATATTTTCGAAATCGGTGAATGAACGGATTTTATTTGAGTTTTATTTTCGCAAACTGTGAGTAAAAAAAATTGAGCTTTGTTCAAACCTTCAAATCTACACAAATAATTGTATCAAATTGAATCTCACATGATACCGTTTTTAGCACAAATCCGAATATCACGCACAATCCGAATATCACGTTTATAGAGTTATTTGACCGACTCCTCTGGAAATGTGTCCATATTGTCCATGAGTAGAATGGACAATGTCTCTCTCGCGGTGTATGTCTCTCTCGATGTGCAAGTTTCTCTCGATGACGATATTGAAAATTCACATCGAGAGACCCCTGACTGTATGTGTTTGCGAAAAAGCTACAAAATCTGTTTATCAGACTTACTGAATTTGTTCTACATCATTTCTGGCTTACATCTTGTATCTTAGAAAGTTTATGATAAGTACTAACTTTGATGACAATACATTCAAGAGTTAACCACCATATTATTGACTTCTTACTACAGACCGGACAGTATAAAAAGCGACCAATTAATGAAAAAAAATTCTTGAATACGCAATCTGGGACATTTGACTTGTCAACAATTGGTGGCTTTTTATACCGTCCAACCAGTATCTTCCAAGAATTCAACCGTGGTGCATAATTCTTGTGGCGAAACACAAAACTGTCGAATAAAGTGTATTCGTCTAAGCTACCGAAGAATCACCAGAAGAAACAAGAATTAGGCTGAACCAAAAATCTCAAAATATTTATCTAGCTAACCAAGTAGTAATAAAAGTCGTAAGAACTGAGAATAAATATTTTATCAAACTATTTCAATTTAACATTATCCTGGTCCGGTTCACAATGTCAAAAATAAGGAAATACCACGAAACTAAATATTTTTATCGAATGAAAAATCAGCGGAAAAATAAAATNTCTAAAAATTGGCCAACGGTCCAAATTTTCCCAACGCCCAACTTAAGCGTTGGCCAACGCTCCAAATTTTCTCAACGCCCAACACTTCAAGTTTTCCAAACGCAAACGTTGGCCAACGCTCAAATTTATTAACGCCCAACGCATCCGTTGGGAACGTTGGGCGTTAGAAATCTTCACAACGCAGTCTTTCTACAAATAACAGTTGTATGTGACAAATAAGTATAATTTAAGAGCGGGAACCATCAAAATTTTCTTCGGCTATAATAATTTAGGACGGGTCAATACCGTTGTGCACAAATAAAACCCGAAGTTATGAAAAATGCACTTTATTTTTCAATTGTTGTCAACGCATCCCGACGCCCAACGTTTCCAACACTGGTGGGACTGCATTTACTGTTCTGCACATTTTATAAATATTTAATTAATATAAAATTAGGACTTTTAAATTATAGCAGTTAAAATTACAATAATTTCGTCCAAATGATTTCCCCTCATTTTAATAGTTTGTATACAAGCTTTTGAATTCTCAACTTTACTAAAGCTACTATAATTTTCGACAAATTTGAAACGTCGTATAAACTTATGTAATAATAGCCTGCATGAGTTAAGATAACTGGTATAGAAAGAACCCGACTGGATACTGAAACATAATCAGAAAACAATATAAACATCTTATTGAAAAAACTCTTCTGATTTTCTAAAATTCGGCATCACCAAAATAAATGAAGCCCCAATAAGCAATTTTGTAATTCATGAATTATCATACAAATAATCGGCAATTAGAAAATGAAACATTTATCAGCAATTAAAAAATTAAAAATCTGGCAGAGCCCGGACTCAATACACTGTCGAGCAATATATTTTGACCGAAAATATATTTATTGTTTTTCTTTTTTGAACGGAACCCGGATGAGGAAAAATAATTCGATCTAGTTTCGCGTTATCTAACTACTACGCGAAATTTTTAAGTTTTATGTTTTTCTTGTTCTAAGGTTTTTGTTAAAAGTTTATTTTTGGGTTTCAAAATGATATCAGTATTTATCAATACCCAGCAGAACAAAGTTTGATTTTACTTTTATTCCTATCGTTTTATAATACCGTAAAAGTACAGTTAAACAGAAATATTTTATTTAATAACTTAAAAAACATAATCTTTGCAGGTCAAAGCAGTATTTCTACTTTTGGTTTGTTTTGTATGTTTAACGGATCAAAATTGAGTTTTTGACGCCATTTTATTAGTATTATTATTTTACACAGTCAAGTTCTAATAAAGGTTTTTTGAGTTTTTTTTCGATTTTGATCAGCAGTTATTGAACTGTAAATATGGCAAATAACGTTATAAACAGTTTTTAAAAGCAACAAAACGGCTAGCGATAATAATTTGGCATATAAGCAAATATTTTGTATGTTTTAACCACATACGGAAACTAACTTTTGAATTAAAAATGGAAGACATTGGAAATCGCAATTTGTTTTCCGTTTTTTATTTGTTCAGAAAATGTATTGAGGTGAAAGTTTTACCATGAAGTCTAGTCTAAAAGAATAAAATCAGCAAGTTTGTCAAGTTTGTAGAATTTTTTTTTTGCCTATACTGTATATTGAATGACATATACTACTGGTTTAGTCTCATGAAAATCGGCTGCGCGTTTCTAGTAAACTTAAAATTCTAGTATATTTTAAAATGATATTGGCCTATAGGCTATAGGGGCACCCCATTGCAAGAAAAAAGAAAAAATTGCTCTATTCTAGAAACGCTCAGCCGATTTTCATGAGGCTAAACCTGTATAGTACAGGCATGATTAACTAGAAAATCACTTTTAAACGTAATCGTTGTTCACCAGTATACCGTCAGCTTTTTACACCAAATTAGTAACACCAAGTTTATATCATTTCTAACAATTTGTGCTTCAATATCCAAAATAACGATACAAAAATGTTTCGGTTTTTGTAGTTCACAACTTGTTATTTGTTATTTCGTTGATGATGAATTTCCGCAAATATAAATGCACAGTTCTTTGGAATCGTCGATTTGGAATCGATTTGATAATCTGATCTAAATCATCTGTCAAGTTAGAACAACTATACCATATAGCGTCGTTTTAAATAAAGATATGTTATATTTAAAAATAACATAAAAAAATCTAACAATAAGCAGAGATGCTTTGTCAATATCTAATTTTGGGACCTCCCACTGACGTGAAGACGGTATTTATTATTGATACTAGTTATGGTTGCAACGATTACGTTAAGATGTGGCGATAAATAGCCCGGTATGGTTTTAATAACTGAGGTGAAAAATTACGGGGTTTACTTTTACGCATATATATATATATATCCAAGCGAGGAATACATACATTATTATTGTTATTTAAATAAAGAAAGAAATTATAAAATAAAGATCGAAAGATGAATTCATAAACTAAAATGATATAATGAATTACACAGGTTAAGTACTTAACCGTCCATTACTTAACCGTCCGGAACCGGCTTAACCGTCCAGTTTTGAAAAAATTTTAGTGGACGGTTAAGTACTTAACCTGTGTATTTGAAACTGCACCGTCTGAATTTTCCTTTTGCCCGGAAAGAAAAAAAAGACCGACTAAGACCGAGGCTTGAAAGTTCTGAAATAATTATGTGAATTGAAAAAAAATTGTTGAAAAAAAAAGAATTTCGAGAAAGATAGATGAAGAAATCGTTTTTATTTTATTTTAATTCTTTGTTTTTTTTTTCAGTTTTATGTTTTGATCAAATTTGTTACTTTTTTTGTGAGGATCCTAAGCGTCAATAGTTGTAGGTTTGGAGCGAGCCGCTGATTGGGCTGCGTCCTCTCTTCATATGACTCCTTATCGATTTGTTTTTAGGACATCCACTCAAGTGAAGTCTTACTTTCTGTTTCATTTTTATCTTGTGTTTTTATACATTCTGGCTCTTGCCAAATAGGAAGCTATGTCCCAATTCAGAAACAAAATCCAGAAAACAAGCTCGAGCTTATTTTTCAACCAAATCATTGGTTAGTAAAAAGTCTAATAATCATTATATCTCGAACCGAGAGACCCTAATTTGGCACCGTACATAAGGTTGACGTGCTAAACCAGCTTAAATCAAGAATTTGAAAAGTTGAACACACGAATATATTTTTGGGTGTTTATTTTTTTCGATTTTTGAGCGACGCGAAGCAGAGTTAAGATGAATTCATCTATATTAGCTTATGCATGTTTTAATTTGTATGTAAATAAGTTTGATACATAATATGTATACGTCATAAGATAATTACAGTACAGAATGATGTAATGGATAAATCTAATATATTTTGAAATTTGGCCATCTGCATCACTCAAATTCGTAATTCACCCGTGTAACAGTTATCTGACTGACATTTTAGTCAAACATTTTATTCNAAAAAAATCTAACAATAAGCAGAGATGCTTTGTCAATATCCAATTTTGGGACCTCCCACTGACGTGAAGACGGTATTTATTATCGCTACTAGTTATGGTTGCAACGATTACGTTAAGATGTGGCGATAAATAGCCCGGTATGGTTTTAATAACTGAGGTGAAAAATAACGGGGTTTACTTTTACGCATATATATATATATATATCCAAGCGAGGAATACATACATTATTATTGTTATTTAAATAAAGAAAGAAATTACAAAATAAAGATCGAAAGATGAATTCATAAACTAAAATGATATAATGAATTATTTGAAACTGCACCGTCTGAATTTTTTTCTTTTGTTAGGCGAAACGTAATTCGCCAAAATTTTTCCCCTTCTTAGACAAGGGATTTTTACACATGGATTTCTGGCGGATTAACCTTTTGCCCGGAAAGAAAAAAAAAGACCGACTAAGACCGAGGCTTGAAAGTTCTGAAATAATTATGTGAATTGAAAAAAAAAATTGTTGAAAAAAAAGAATTTCGAGAAAGATAGATGAAAAAATCGTTTTTATTTTATTTTAAAGTCTTTGGTGGTTTTTATTTAAGGTTGCACCGATTTGTCTTTTACTTTTTCCAGCCTTAAATATTGACTTAAAAAATTATTTTGAAAATCAAAATGTAGTTAAACATCTCTTCTAGTTCACTACGTTGAGATATTTTCAATTTTTAACTCCTTGAACGCGTGCGATGTTTTACCGCGCAGCCCTTCGCTTTTCAGTGTATACTTCACCATGTAAAATGTGAAGCACCAATTTGTATCTCCGTAATGTATTTTCGCGCGTCGCTTGATACTGTAAA
>SCLG01000012.1:1196508-1214497 GCA_004367875.1 Oikopleura albicans | reverse complement strand
TGGTTAGTAAAAAGTCTAATAATCATTATATCTCGAACCGAGAGACCCTAATTTGGCACCGTACATAAGGTTGACGTGCTAAACCAGCTTAAATCAAGAATTTGAAAAGTTGAACACACGAATATATTTTTGGGTGTTTATTTTTTTCGATTTTTGAGCGACGCGAAGCAGAGTTAAGATGAATTCATCTATATTAGCTTATGCATGTTTTAATTTGTATGTAAATAAGTTTGATACATAATATGTATACGTCATAAGATAATTACAGTACAGAATGATGTAATGGATAAATCTAATATATTTTGAAATTTGGCCATCTGCATCACTCAAATTCGTAATTCACCCGTGTAACAGTTATCTGACTGACATTTTAGTCAAACATTTTATTCCTCGTAATTCCGTAACAATGGCCAGATAACTGTGCAGGGGTGTATTGCACCGGTTAACTAGACAGAAAGATTACTCGGATATCACGAAACCTACCCTTACTTGGCGCTCTAATTTTACTTGGCGTGCTCTAACTTGATGTTCCCCCTGCACCTATATTATAGTTACATTCATAGGTAATGCGAAATGACATTATAGGCTATAAGTTTATTTTCTGATAAATGTTATGACCTGTACTCGGTATCGTAAATGATCATATAATAAAACAATGGAATTTTCAACGAAACCGACCAAAAATAAGATGAAATGTTTAGACCATATTTAGTATTTGTTTATTATACGCATCGATTGGGCAAATAATTATATTAAAGAAAAACAGTTAAAATTGTGGCTAGAATTACTGGACCCGGGCATACGCCGCACATGTGGTTAAAATGGCCACTATGACCGCATAACGTGCTGATGTAAGATGGTTTCTGAAACGCTGGTTATGATCTGTATGAATTTAACCCCTAAAACAATGTGGGTAAGTTCTTTTTTGATTATAAAAGTATGGAACATACGTATTTTATTAAAAGTTATTTAAGTGAAATTAAAAAAAACCGTTTGGGGATTTTAGACAAATTTGTGACAATTATAACAACTTAAACTGGAAAGTTCAACCTTAAATACAAGCCAGAGTTCGTTGAGACCTTTTTGTATTCTGCAAATTTATTAAAATTGAGTTCATATAGGAGCTAAATACAGGAGACATCAATTGCATTGCGTTTTCTTGTATTTTTCTTAGTAAAATGGTGCGCTATTATACATTATGCATTGAGTTGTAATTTGCTACAAAGATATCTGGTTTTGCATGAATTTAACAAAATTTTTCAAAGAAAATGCATAACAAATCCCTAATCCCGGCTAACTACTGCCGAGACGCTTCCGTATCTCGTGGAATGCTTAAAGTTGGAATTTCTAGAATATGCAATTTTGTATGGTGAACGTCTGTCATGAGGAATTTCCACTCATTTTCAAATATTTGGACGGCGTTTTCTAGAAGCGATAGTTTATTTGAGATCTCATAACCGAGTTTGTATAAAGATAGATAATTTATCACATATATTCTATATATCTAAATATATAATTCACGTTCTATATCTTCAAAACATAATTTCTATAATCATGTATGTTACATATCGGATGCACTCGTTCTGAAATTCGTTTTGAAGTGATCCCTGTTTCGCAGCAAATCTAAACTAGAGCATTTTAAAAATTTCTTGTGAATTTCTTGCTTTGTTACACTCGATTATTTATATTTTCGATAATTTATGCGTGACCAAGTGAAACCGTAACTCAGGGGGCATGCCCGGGGCAAATCACAAACAACTGTCTTTTTTTTTCAAAATCTATCAAAATAACCTTTGGTTAAACTTGTACTTTATCCCTCAAGCATTTCATTTTCATTTTGAATTTTGTCAGAAACTTTCTCCTACTTATTCAGCGTTTTCCATGAATTTCCGCCGTTTTTTTTGTTTCGTATTTTCTATATAGCCAAAGTCAAGTATTTCCGCACCTCAATAATTCGAATATCGCTATCTAGAAAATGCGGGAAAAAAGCTGGCGGAAATTCATGTAAAACGCTGAGTAGCATAACACCTACCTGCTCAAAGTTACAATCGGTTTGTCCGCCTAAGCACTACGTAAAGTATGAGTTCCATTTGTAGTAACCATTTTTCCCATTTTTGAGTTTACGTAAAGTAGGTTGGCGGAACTGTTACTATAAGCAGTTAGTGCGTAGGCGGAAAAACTAAGTATTAGTTTAAGCAGGTAGGTGGTGTAGTTTAAAATAAGTTTTAAGTTTTTTATTTAGCAATTAGTTATTTAGAAATACGAAAAATATTACATTCATACGCAACTGTCGTTTCACTCTTCTTCGAAAGCACTAGGATTAACGGCAGGCAATTTGCTGTGTTAGCGAATAATAAATGAACAGAAACATAAAATTTATGTAACGTTTACATGGTTACGCTGTGTTTCTCAGGTGCGGAAATGCTGATTACATTACAATTGATATTTTTACATTGTTAGTTCGTAATAATAATACCAGCCGTTTAAAGATACTAATCATACACAACAACTGCTGTCATAAATTATTTGTAATTTACTTGGAAGACCTTTTATCAGTCCTCTCGGTCTCCGTGTAGTCTGATAGGTGGCACTAGGTCTTAATAATTCCTGGAAAATGTCATTTGGTTTTCCTACCCCTAAAGTCAAGGTTTTTATGTATTATACTTTCTATTCCATGCCGTTCATTGAGAATCTGGATGACTTGTAAAAAAGTTTTCAATCATGTTATTTTAATTCCATTGTTAGTGGCATGGAATTCAGGTACAGACCGCCTAATACGCCAAAAAAGTCCGACTGGCCGAGACTTATACGAAAAAGCGATAAAAACATAAAGTCCGGTCAAAAAAATGTTCATAAGACTTTTTAATAAAAAAAAAATTTTTATACGGTTAATTCAGTGGTATATGTTGTATATTGTTGCATTCTCACATGATGACAAGTCCGAGATTTTTTTTATTAAAATATTTAAGAGAAAAAACTGAAAAATGTTTAATATTTCGTTAAAATAACTCACCAATGTTGAGTACCTGTTCAACCCATGTTCAAGACATCTTTTCTGAAATTAATTTTGCCCATTTAAAGCAACTACGTCAGTGACAAAATTCTTTGGCCTACTTTTTTGGATGTGCTTAAAAGTGGTCTTTTATATAATGACATTCCAGAGTAATTTGGCATTACTAAACTTGACATATAATTGGGTGAAGAAAACAGGCAATTTTCGACGCGGTTTTATATGTTGTTCTTGTTGTAGTTGGAGGCAGCTGCCCAAAAAACAGGTGCAAATTAACTGTTCTGGGGTCGGTCTTGGCTACCCGCTACCCATCTAATGCATCACAACCGTATAGCTGTCGCATTGGTACTTTTATTTAGTTTTATTATTATTTTCTTCAGAAATTATAAAACATTTTAGATAACAGTACAAATTGTACCATTATGGTCGCGAATTTGGGTCAAGAGTACTTTGGCGACCATTTGTGGTCGCGAAAAAACCCGTTTATGAGTACTTTTGCGACCACACCATTTGGTCGCGAAATGGTGTTTTAAACAAGGTTTCGCGACCATTTTTTTTCTACTTACAAACAGTGGTCGAGAAACCTCACCCGAAACACCAATTCGCGACCACATGGTGTCATAAAAGGGTTAGTGGTCGGGAAAGTACCCCACTCCCAAATTTGACCGGTATCAGGGTTGGAGACTGTGAGCGGTTCCAACCCGGCATAAATTTATGAGCCATTATCTTGATATTTAATTGATTTTATTTTTCTTAGCTGCGCTCAATTTGTTTTTCATTGATTAGGATTTCTAATCACATTTGGGCATCAGAAAAAATTAACCCCGAAGAAGAAATTTACAAAAAAAGGGATAAATTAAGTTACCAATTTGTTGTCAAAGCTTACTCGCGAATTTAGTCTCGCAAAAAATTGTGCAAGGAAATTTTCGCGAAAACGGTCTCGCGAAAAAGATCTCGCGAACATTTTTGGAATAAATGACATATAACTTTATGATGAAGTAGCATTTCAACTTTGATGATTATGTTCAATATAAAGAGAACACGGTGCATATTTAAAAGTCGGGCTGCATTTTAAACACGTAATTAACATTTGTACGGTATTTCGCCAGTGCATTAAATAATTATGCAATTTCTGACGTTAAAATAGGTTCTACAACCATTTGTACAAAAATATTTACGTTGAGTTATGTATGGAAAGACCTCAGCCGAATTCTTAGAAGTGTCATTAACTCGTTGCTTTAAACCGTAAACGTGTCTTTGCTAAAATTGATAGATTTCAGTATTTCGTGAAAAAAATTAAATTAACGTTCGTTTTACAGAGTCGGCGAAGTCTGCTTAGCAAAAAATCGATTTTGTTTAGCACGCCAAATAAAACACAAAAATCATTGAATAGAATGAGTCACGATATGTTGCGAATATGTTTATTGTATGTCTTATTGACCACAAAAGGATCAGGTAAAAATGGCATTACAGTTTATACACCGTTGAAGTAACGAGTTACATAAACATTTATCGCATAGTTTATTCCAACTGCATGTTCGAACGTTAGTCCAATTTGATACTTGCCTACTTCTGGGGGTCACGCAGGACTTTATAATTTTTTTGTTATTTTTTTTAATTACAATTGATCGGGTACTAACCTTCCATGACTTTAGGACAATTGATCAGGGGTCATTTAGACACACGTTAATTCATGGACAAGAGAAAACTCAAAGTGTACAATGTATTTAATTTTCCTGAGGTGAAACAGAGGCTAGAAGGTACACTTCATAAACTTTTGTTGGTTGAGATCCCGTATCGTTTTTCATTTAGTTTCAAAGAGCAGAGTAGTGAAAAATCTTGAAATAATAATCACTTTGCTTCCGTATCATAGTTTGGGTAGCCAATAATCGGATGGTTTTCATCGTTAAATCGATGTGGTATTGCATTTTGCCTGATCCATTGATGACGCTTAACTTGTGTGAATTCGAGCCGACGACTACTATCATACTGCAATAGACGCTTAAATAAATTATTATTTATAATATATTTTACACATAGAGATATGACAGAGATACACCGCGTAGTGTACACGGTGAAGTTGACAGCTCACATTACGTAAAGCTTTCCCCTGTAAGTTAAATCAAAAGTTTAAACTCACCGTGATAAGATCTCGCGCTCCTTGAGTAATAATATCTGGGAATTTGTATTCTACGCGGTTGATTCGTCCAATAATTTCGCTACGATTTTCTGAGTCAAAGGGCAGTTTTCCACAGAGCAACTCGTACGTAAGGACGCCAAGTGCCCAGTTATCCACCTTCTTATCATAGTCTCTATTACTTACAACTTCTGGCGGGGAGTAGTCATATTCGACGGTCATTGTCTGAAATAGATGTGAAAAAAGAATAATAAAAATGAGACTAAGACAATTCACTAAGACAATTCACCCCAATACGGACGCTATTTTCGAGAATCAAAAACGTTCGTATCGGAAATAAGGACTGTATTCGATTAAAAAAAGTTATCCATTAGTTATCTTAAAGTTAACAAATAGGGCCACTTTAACGCTTTGAAGTAAGTATGGTAGAATGTTTTTGAATTTTACGAATTGAGTAAGTTTAAGGCGCGCCAAATAAACGTCGTTGTTTCTATTTTGAAAAACCGGTCTTTATTTAGCGGCAAAATGATGCCTCATGTGTTGGGTTTTTCGTCTACTCAAATTATCGATTAAAGTATAAGCTGACCTTCTGAATTTAGACGTACCTTTCGGCGTTGATTGGGCGAATAAACTGCATAGGCAAAACCTGTCAATTTAATTTCGCCCTGAAGACCGACCAAGATATTTTCTGGTTTTATTCCTCGATGGATAATTTCATTCTGATGACAATAGTTTAACGCGTCGGCCACTTCGTAAATTACAGTTGAGGCACGGAACTCGTCTAAAGTTCCACTTTCCTCTAACTCAGCGCACACATCCCCTAAGTGTTGATTTATAATTACAATTCGTTTTGAAATCGGTTGTTAGCAACTGGACTACAATACTATTTTGAATAATCGCCAATAGACGGCAGTATCGCAAAACGTAAACGCTTCATAAATCGTTATTTAGCATCTTTATAACATTTTCGATTTTTTTCGGATGACATTAAGAATTAGGATGAAGAAATTACTATATTCATTACTATATAGTAAATAACATTATGCATATTGTATTTGATGCGTTCCATTTTTGAGAACAAACCTTTTGGCGCAAATTCAGTAATGAGGAAAATCTTCTTCGAATCGTGAAACCAGCCAAATAAACGCAAAATATGCGGATGTCTGATGCGCGATTGAATTTCAATTTCTTGTCTGACCTGATTTTCAGCAGAACCAACCAGCCTCGACTAAGAATAGCGTATGGTTTAACCAAATAAATTAATAATAATTAATTATTCCGGGCTTGTTTTATACATAAATAGCAACGAATTATACAAGTTTAATTATTTTGATTCGGATTTTTACTGGTTTAATGCAAATTTTGTCCATCATTTTTAACTCCAAATCTTTAGGGTTTACTTTCTGTATAAAATGGAACACCGGTGGACTTTTTACCAATTGTCCGTCAGGAAACCATGACAAGTAACGAACGTACCTTGAATAATACCTTCAGCGTAATAATATATTTGAATTTCTTCTCACGTGCCAGATATACTAAACAAATTATTAATTTATACAGTTATGTGAGCACATCACACAATTTTGTTGACGTAAAGGGTGTTACCATTGCTGGTAAGGTGGTGTTTTGTCAGATAGATGTTGTCTCTTATTTGAGTGAGGGACTGTTAATTACCTGGTCCAAATTGTCCACTGGCTAACGGTTTTCCAATTTCAAATCTCTTTAGTGACCAATTGTCCATCAAGTTCTCACTCTCAGCGTTTAACTTCTGGGGTAAGGACTCTTCGGCCATTATCTTCGGTTGTGATAAGAATAACTGTATTTTTCAAGACCGCAAAAATTATTTCCAGTTAATGGTTAAAATAGAATGATAATAAACAGCATTTTTCATTTATAAAAGTCACAAGACCTCGATTCTCTGGTTAAAAATACCATGTGACAACAGGTGCTTATGCACATGTAGCAGATTGGGCTGATTTGATAAAATCTTACTACTGATTGGTCTCATAATTTTGGCGGGAAAAATGTCCGGAAAAAAGACATTTGTGTTGAATTTTTGACGCGGTTCATTTTAACATATAACACAATTTGTCATAGTAATGTTGACTGATGTATCAAGATTCATGATGTCTAAAATCTCTGTGTGTGTTCGTACTTTCAACAAAATCTGGAAAATTTCGAAAAATAGGGACAATCTTATTTTTGCAAAAACTTCAGGGTCTGTCTACTGGCGGTTAAAATAATGTTAAAGTCACTACTAGTAAAAAGGATCTCATGTTTATACATCGTAGCAGAAATAGTCCTAATAAAAAGAGGTCTGTTTTAGATAAAACATGGATTCAAAATGCTTCTTTAAAAACCGCGAAAGATCTGTGCGCACTTTGACGTTAGAGCGCTTCAGACTTATCAGTTTAATAGAACCGGTGTTCTATAGTTTCAAGTTGTTGTTAAACCATGGTTCTGACTCATTGGTGATAACAAAAGGAACGTGAAATTGCTTGAAAAATTGTACACTCTTAATTTATGTCTCCTACTAAAACAACAAAAATAACAAACTTAGCATAGGAAACTTGGACACCGACAATTCCTAACTTCTTGTCAGTACAAATTTAACTAAACGCTATTGTCCGCGCAACACATTAATTGTCTCACAGTGCCAATTTTGATCGAGTGCGTTACTATAGCAACGTGAAAAAACAAGTAACAATTTCTTCCTTTTTTGTTCACAAAAATTAGTAGTTAACTTGAAGTGATTCATGTATAGCAAAGGTCCAACTGACAATTTATTATAAATCGAAAAGTAAATAACTACGATGATAATATCTGTGCATCACACTTTTAAAAATGTCTGATCGTGATAATTTGAAATTAAATATTAACTGCAAATCAAGTATATCTACATTTTCGCGTTGCATAGTTGGGACGTTTGTCCCAATGCATAGCGAGGGTTACGTTGTTAACTGAAACTGCTCTAGATGAGTAATACAACGGAAGTTAGGGGTTCAAAATCCAATAATGTTCTATATCCATTCATAACGTGGGCCATTCAAAAATGCTTAAACTAGTTACTCAACATGCGTACAACAAAATGAAAGTTCCGTCTGTACACCGGTTAAAATTTTGTCTCGATTTATCAACATAACCAAGTTGTAACATGATGTCTTTTAACTTCTGTATAAGCACAATTTTTTCGTCATAATCTAGGTTGATTAGCATGATTATGTAAAAGTGTTTCATAAAATCGCAGCTCAGCTCTTTCCGTGTTTCCCCGGAGACATCTAAAAATAGGCCGGGTGTCATTTTCACGTTAACTTTATGTCAAAAAGTGAGTTCGAACAAACAGCATGTACAATTGTGGGTACACGCTCAAAACAGGTGCCCCTTTTTGAAACACGATTACAATTTATGCTCTCATATGTTGTCCCATAAAGTAAACACAGTTTTAGAGCATTTATTTTTAAGAACAATAAACGTGGATAGTGAAATATTGTATTTTGCTGAAAATATTTTTCTCGTCTAATTTGCTCAAAAGACAATAAATAAAGCCAATTTGAACATTTTCGGGAATGTCTGCAAACTGTAGTCAGGTCATGTAAGACAAGTTAATAATGTAACAATTGTATTGTCTTACATGACCTTTGTTTTTTTAATTGTAGGGACCCGGCCATTTCTTAAATATTGTGTATTTTTTAATTGGCAGTATCCATTTTTCAAACACGTTTATTTTCATACAGATTGCGGGTGGTACATTCCGAACAACGTCTAACTTTATTAAGATGAGAGCTCAAAACCAAATACAGTTAGTTGTGACATACTAATTGGTACTGTCTTAAAAGGTCTCACGAATAATTGGGATAACGTGGAAAAGGCATCAAATTTTGATGCCTTTTCCACGTTATCCCATTTCTATGCTTATGCCAATTATACTTTATCCAGGAAATACGTTATCCTTTTTGAACTTTATTCATTTTCTACTGTATCCAAATTGTACTTTATCCCATTACTACATTGTACCATTTCGACCACAAAAAAACAATAAATACTTTTGTATGTAAAATTTGATGCCTTTTACACGTTATCCTTTTTTCCACGTTATACNTTAAGATGAGAGCTCAAAACCAAATACAGTTAGTTGTGACATACTAATTGGTACTGTCTTAAAAGGTCTCACGAATAATTGGGATAACGTGGAAAAGGCATCAAATTTTGATGCCTTTTCCACGTTAGCCAATTTCTATGCTTATGCCAATTATACTTTATCCAGGAAATACGTTATCATTTTTGAACTTTATTCATTTTCTACTGTATCCAAATTTTATTTTATCCCATTACTACATTGTACCATTTCCAACACAAAAAAACAATAAATACAAACTTGGAAAAATTTGATGCCTTTTCCACGTTATCCCTTTTTCCACGTTATATCAAACCCAGTTTAAACCAATAATACTTTATCCAAAATGCACTTTATCCACTTTATTTTCTACGGTATTCTCGAAAAAAATTAAGTAATATTTGGCGAGCCCTAAATTAAATATTTACAGTCTCTGCTCATATCTTGACGGTTTTGGTTGACGCAAAACGCGACTGTAATGGGTGCGTCATTTACCGTCCATGACTCATGAGGAGTTAAAGAACTTTAAGTATTACCTTTAACTTTAAGTAAGTACTTAATTTAAAATTAAATTATACAAGTCGTAATGTGATAATTTACAACTATAATATGTTTAAAAAAATTATATAGATATACACTATTTGTATACACTATTAGTATAAATTACACTATAAGTATAAAGTATAGTACAGGTGGTAGGCCAATTCCGGAACGTTTTCCGATTTTGAGCCAAAATCCCTGTTTTATCCGGAATGAGGACTTCCTGAATTGTACCCCCTGTATATAAATATAGTATAAAAACGTAACAAAGACCCAACTGATTAGCCACATTTTTATTCTGACTTTTTGTGATTTGTATTAAAGACGACCTAAATACAAAAAGTTCCGATGAAAAATTGTGATATCTATAGACTGTGGGCTAGTAACAGTAAGCGTCTTGAACATGGATTATGCAGGGAGGTGAAGTTTCATTCAATTTCTTCCTCCAACTTGTCTTGAAAATGATAATCATTGTCTAGGCGTTTTATTGAAATAATTTTTGAAATTGATTTAGGAGTTTACCGAAAGGTTACTTAAATAGAAATTTTTTTTAATTTCGTAATACGGGGGAACAGCAAAACGGAAATGTCCGGTAAAATTTGTCTAGGCTGGTCACATTTTAGGTCCTATGGTACATGTTATTTAGTAGCATAGAAACTTCGTTTCATAGAAAGGGGTTTCCATCTAAAACGGCTCACGATATTTAGAATATCAAAAACGGAAAGTGGATTTTACAACATAATGATATTACATCTTTGAGTGAATTAAGTTTCTGGTCTTTTGAGCTTTTGGTAAATGGTACTTGATGTAATACTTAATATACGGNGGATTATTTACAATTTAACGCTTGAAACAATTTGTAATTTTAAATTTGCAAATTTTTTGACCATATTTTTCCGAAAAAACTTTCGATATTTTTGAACTAATACCGGATGTTTTGCCGTAATTTTGGTCAAAATTCCAAAAAATTATGTGACATTGATATTTTTACCCGACAATGGGCCCAAAAATACTTAAATATATTAAACAAAGTTTCCTAGGTGTTTTCGAGTTTGAAATGTATACAAAATCAATCTAGGTGGTCGTTTGGAAGTAAAAATAAGATATTAATTTGTCTGATAGGCCCAAGAAATGAAACAAATGTACACTTTTAAAGTCGTTTTGTAAAAGATTGGTCTGGAAAATGTGCACAATTTTAAGGTCGTTTGCAAACACATCGGTCTGAAAAAACGTGCACAATTTGGCAGTCACGTAAATTTTTCTGAAAAAGTGCACAATTTGGCAGTCGTGCACAATTTGAAGGTGCACAATTTGAAAGCCGGGACTGTAGATATACACTATTTGTATACACTATTAGAATAAATTACACTATAAGTATAAAATATAGTACAGGTGGTAGGCCAATTCCCGAACGTTTTCCGATTTTGAGCCAAAATCCCTTTTTATACGGAATGAGGAGTTCCAGAATTGTACCCCTTGTATATAAATATAGCCTTATATATAGTATAAAAACGTAACAAAGATCCAACTAATTAGCCACATTTTTATTTTGACTTTTTGTGATTTGTATTAAAGACGACCTAAATACAAAAAGTTCCGATGAAAAATTGTAATATCTATAGATTGTGGGCTAGTAACAGTAAGCGTCTTGAACATGGATTATGCAGAGAGGTGAAGTTTCATTCAATTTCTTCCTCCAACTTGTCTTGAAAAGGATAATCATTGTCTAGGCGTTTTATTGAAATAATTTTTGAAATTGATTTGGGAGTTTACTGAAAGGTTACTTAAATAGAAAACTTTTTTAATTTCATAATACGGGGGAACAGTAAAACGGAAACGTCCGGAAAAATTTGTCTAGGCTGGTCACATTTTAGGTCCCATGCTACATGTTATTTAATAGCATAGAAACTTCATTTCATAGAAAGGGGTTTCCATCTAAAACGGCTCACGATATTTAGAATATCAAAAACGGAAAGTGGATTTTACAACATAATGATATTACATCTTTGAGTGAATTAAGTTTCTGGTCTTTTGAGCTTTTGGTAAATGGTACTTGATGTAATACTTAATATACGGATGACGAGAAACAGATTGATTAGAACCCCAGTTTTGGTGGCGTATTCCAATTTGGAACATTTTTACGTGAAATACTTAAATTCTAGTTGATTTAAAATCTAGGGGACTGATGTACACTGTATTTGTAAAATTTAATTTGAACATGAACTAATTTTAATTTTATTATTCGCACAAAATAAATTTTATAGAGGAAAGAACAAAAAAAAAAAAAAATTGAGACTCATTTTTTCAGGTAAATTTTGCCAAACTTATTTGTTGCCAAAATCCTTAAAATCTGACACCAACAAAAAAAAAAGATTTTCAGAAACCATTTTTGGTCCTCTGGCAGTTAACTGTTATAGACTATAACTTATAGTGGTGCTTTTTGGCACAATATTTTAACAAAAAAATATGTTAACAAGTACATGCGATCATTAGAGTCATCAGATAAGACGAACTGACAAATGTCCGTAAATGAGTTTAGAGAACAGATGAATAAATGTGTATATGGGTTAGTGAATAAAATTATGCCACACGGGATGAAGAAGTACCGGATCGGGTTGGGTAAAAGTTCACTTTTGTTTTTTTTCGACGTCTTCCTTTTTTAAATGGCTTTAGTCGAATATATTGAGCTAGGTACTGTGTTTAGAATTCAAGGACTTTTATCATTATTTCGGCAAACAGCGTTTAGTACTTCCTTCCTTCATGATAGCTAATAGACTCGTTTAAACTTGAATTTAAATTGCTGTTTTGTCATAAGATGAAAACATAATCCGTTCACTTTTTGAGAACGTACATCAAATGGTACATTTCAGGAAAGTTCGGATATCACCACTTGGAAAATCGCAATGGAGTGATATCCCGAGATTATTTAAAAGATGTTTAGGAATCAACATTGCCGGTACAAAACATTAGGAAATATAAAATAAAAATCGAACTCTGGACTAAATAGATTCAATACACGGGGTATTTCAATTCACAAAAAAGGACATTCCTTACACCTTTTTTGGACGTTTTTGCTGCTGGCCCTATTTTGCCGAAAAAGCGTCCGAAAAAGGAGGAATCGTCCGAAATAGTAACGCCCGGAGAAATAGTAAGGACTATAAGTACATTGTAACGAATAACAACAGTATAAAACTTTGTCGGAGGTTTTTTCAACAGTTTGTCATGAATCCAAACCATGTTATAAAGTGTTAATGATTTTACAGGGAGTGTGGTTATAAGGTCAAGCACAGAAACTGACTTGACCTTAAAGCAGTTAAAAACTGAAATGTCATTTTTGAACAATTATCCAATTCAGTCGCAATGTTATTAACCATTCAGAATATTGTTCAGATTCATGTAGAACCGACGTTATAAGCAATATGAATTGTATTATATAATATAATTTATATGATATTACGAATATCTAATACAATTTTCATGAGACTGAAGTGGTATCAGGTATCTTATACGGTGTTTCGTCACTTGTTTCATATAAGTTAATTTATTTCAATTTTGCTTTTTATATCCTTAATTCATGCAATATTTTTTTTAAGTTTCCTTGTACAGAACCCATGATCTTTCCCTAATAAGTAAACAAAAAAAAAATCAAAGGAATCTTGTATTCCACCAATTCTCATGGACAGTGATTTGGAAGCATAACATGTTTGATGATGACGCTGCGAGCAGAAAAAAAAATCTCGAAAGTAAAAAGCCAGAATTTGGAATAAATGAATTAAATATTAGACTCCAGCTAATAATAGATAAACGGTCTTTTCTCCGTTTATTTGATGGAACATAAATATTTACTTGGCACACCGACTGCTGATATACACCATGTTAACGTCTAGACAATCGGCGTTTCTTAACATTTTTGGGCCCGAATACACGTATTAGCATCACACCAAAAATATTCACGCAATTTTTACAGACTGTAACATTAGTTTGACCGATTAGTAATTTGGAAAAAAGCTCTATTCAAATTAACGCAAAACCCATGTTGATTTATGATTTGTACGCTGGCGGAAAATAAAAAAAGTCATTAGCATGTATCATCAAAATTTTGAGATAGTTTAAACTATTATCTGAACTTATGACGCCGTTATTTTCAATCTAGGCCCAGAGTAGTCCATAGGATTCGTATATGTGAGTTCTGAAGAATGATGATGTAATTTTAATGCTCAATACTGCCTTTAAGGCTAATAGATGGTCATTTAAGTACCATATTTGGCGTTTCCAAGTAAAACAAACGATACTTTAAACGTATTTGAGGCAAATCAAGAGATTTCCATACGATTCTGCTATAAGAGTTCTGGAGATCGGACGGCAAAAATAAGAAAAAGGTACCGAGATTTTCTTATAATAAACCCAATAATCGAAAAAAAAATTGAAAAAAAATGGTTTAACCCCTAGATATCATGCGCCGCGTTTGGCCCAAAACCATGTCTTTATCCCCAATTATCACGTGGCACAGTGACCTTGGGCAAAAATGGGCAAAAATTTTAAAATTTATTTTTTCAAGCTGAACAGAAATGTACTAACAGTTTTTTTTTCGAAAAGTTGACCTGTCCAATTCTTATTTTTTCTTCTCTTATATACCGGAACAAGCTATTAATAAGTATAAACGATCGAAGTAAAACAGTTTGAGTTACATTACCACTGTAAAAACCTTTTAACATTTTAGAATGATTAATTTGGTGTAAATTTGACACTGTACAATCAGTCACACGTCAAGTTATTACACGTCTTGTTTGCGTTATCGATTTCCGCTTAACAAATTAGAGATTTTACGTTAAGTTTCAAAATAAGGGGCCGGTTCCGTCGGTTCAGGTGGGATAAAAAGTATCCGGGCGTCCTGTCGTAATCGGCTTGAGTCGATGGCTCCAGTTTCTTGTTTTAAGTTTAAGGTTACGCCTTCTTTTTTTTGGTTAACTCATGCAATCGGGCAGGGTATTGGATCAAGAACTTGACAGAAACACTTGTTAAACATTTTGAAATGATTTATTTTGATGTTTGGTCAGACACGTTTGCAAAATGCAACAATTTTGTCGAAGTGCAATGAGTCGAAAAATTGGGATCGGGTCAACTCGGGTGAATTAAACGTTTTCCAATTCCAAAATACGAACTTAAGGCCGCATAAAAATTTGTAAATGCATCCGAGTAGTAATTCACAACTCTCAAAAAATCAATTAAAAATCAATGTAAATTAAATCTCCCTAATATTGTCTCATAGCGTCATCGCAGGAAGAAAGGAGACGGGCCAATCAGCGCTCTCGCTAACTTATTCGAACCACACCATAGCCTATGGACCATAGGGCATCCACACACAATGAAATGAAAACTAAACAGTTTTTTGAGTTTCAACCATTTCAATTACACAGGTTAAGTACTTAACCGTCCACTAAAAATTTTTCAAAACTGGACGGTTAAGCCGGTTCCGGACGGTTAAGCCGGTAGGGCGTAGGTTAATTTTTTGGGGAAATTAAAAAAAAACGAAGTTGACGGTTAAGCAAAAATAGCCATTTTATATAAAAACTTGNTTTTATTTAAAGAAGTGGAATTTTCGGGAAAAAAATCGAAAATTAATTTCCGGAAATTTGAAATTTTTTTATTACAAATGTTTCGGAAAGTCAATATTCCCATGAATTTAAGACACTTGAAAAAAAAAATTTTCAAAAAATTGGTGTTTGAAAAAACTAGATGCCACCCTAGCTATGAGTCATAGCGTCATCGTAGGAAGAGAGGAGACGGGCCAATCAGCGCTCTCGCTCACTTATTCGACCCACACGGTGTGGGCCACACCATAGGGCTTCCACAAACAATGAAATGAAAACTAAACAGTTTTTTGAGTTTCAACTATTTCAATTATAGTGATCAACCTTAAAAATATTTATTATCATTTTAGTTGTTCAAATTTTGTTTTATTCGAATTTGACGCTATTAAAATAATTCTTCGAATTAGTTCATTACGTACTTGATAATATGTTGGATCACATTATACCGAAAATTTATTTCATTCAATTACATTTTAAAGATTTAAAAAACGACCAAACTTTATTTCCGCTGAAGAGATTCAAGTTTTTCAAGATTTTTTATCAAATAAAAGTGATTATGTTGAACAGTCAATTATATAATGTCCGGCCCGGACAGTCCGGGTGTTGAAAGTGACCCATCTGGATGACAACATCCTGTCGGTTGTCAAATAGAAAACTTGTTCGTCTAAATATTCTTGTTTGGCGATGTAAAAGAAAACTTAGTTAAAATAATAATATTGAACTGTTTTAGAATGAATATTCTACAGCGGTTGAGGAGTTATTAAGTCGATTAACAATGATAAATGACCCGAGCGGATTTTGACCTTTATACATGCCATGTGATTGTTCTTTGACTTTGCTTGCATCCTTTCTATATCGAAAATTATGGAACAAAACAATCAACTCTTATATTGAACGATTTAATAACTCAGGTGCATAGTCATGATGGCGGACAATACGAAAACTTATACCATATCCATAGCAAATTATGCTCAAGAAAGCCAGAAGTTTCTATTGGTTCGCTTCTCGTTTTTTCTAGTTTTTAAGCCTATTAGAATACAAAATTTGAGAAAGCGAGAAAGACGTTATTTTACCTCAAACTGTAACCGCTCAATCTGCTCAATAGAAGTCAATGATTGTGAGTCATGAACCGTGACTCATGGTATGAGCAAGTAAGCGAATTCAGACAATATATTTGGTTTTCAAAAGCGGTTTTAATCAATTTGTGGCCCTCCACGGACAGCTCCATTAATCGCCCCAAAATCGTCAAGGTGAAGAGCCCAACAGAAATCTAAACAGCATNTGATTGTGAGTCATGAACCGTGACTCATGGTATGAGCAAGTAAGCGAATTCAGACAATATATTTGGCTTTCAAAAGCGGTTTTAATCAATTTGTGGCCCTCCACGGACAGCTCCATTAATCGCCCCAAAATCGTCAAGGTGAAAAGCCCAACAGAAATCTAAACAGCATCAGACCCGATGAGTCCGGTCTTAGTTGAACTCAATCCCTAAGTGCAGATTTTTCGATATCATTTAGCGCCCGTCTGACAGATCGAGTGTTCCACGTACCGAAATAAACGTCTTTTTCGATTGATTTCATTCTTTTTTGCTTTGTTTTGTCAAAGGAGTCAGAATTATGGTGAACAGATACATTACCGCATCTACCAGATTGCGCCCATTTGCACAGGGCCCGTGCATTATTTTCAACGAATTAACCGCTTCTATTTTGTTACATTAGAATAAAGAATTACGTGAAGTACTTTGAGTCGAGACCGTAAGAATGTACAAGGTGAGAAATACTGTATGACCCACTTTAATAAATACGAGTCAGCAAGATTTTTTGAAATTTAAAATCTAAAGCCACCAATTTTGTTACTTTTTGACTGGTTTGTTTTATTTTGAGCCTTAAATTTCACGCTGATCATAAAAATTGTTGTAAAGTTGTGAAACACATATTGTTAACATGTTTAGCGGACTAAACAGTAACCACATATCATGTGGGCCATATCGTAACGCTCTTTCTCTATACAAGGTATAGACCATACTGTATGGTCCATACCAGTATTGGAAGCGCTGAGCGTTGGGATACGTTGGGCGTTCGGACAATTTTGGCCAACGCTTGCGTTGGGCGTTAGGAAAAATTGACCGTTTCCCAACTTTTCTAACACCATACCGTATAGTATCATAGTTTACATAAACTATTTTAAAGGCGTATTTGTTTTAAACAAATTAATTACTTCTTATCAAAATTTGAATGATAATATTGGCAGTCTGTAGTCAATCTTAAAGCTGTACAATTTATTCACGATTTAACGTGAAAAAACTCTAGACAAAATATAAAAGTGAAATGTTTTGGTGCAATATGGCATTATCGTAAATATTCGCATTAAAATGGCGGAATCAAGACACCTTCTTTCAAATCTGTGTTTTGCAAATCGACTTAACAACCCGAGCCACCCACTTATGGCATTAATGGGATTTGGCAAGAAATAAAAAGGACAAAATATATGAATTTTAGAATGAATCTAGACATACAAAATTATCGAAAAAAATCCAAATATTTTGCGCACCCGAATTTATTCCGAAAATGTATTTTGTTTTCAGGAACCTTACTATC
>SCLG01000012.1:1185663-1195929 GCA_004367875.1 Oikopleura albicans | reverse complement strand
ATTTGGTACCAATGGAGACCGCATACCAGTCGTATGATACCCATATAAAAGGGCATAATAAAACTGAAATATTTTTTGGAAATAGAAAAATTTTGGAATTCAATATTGACAGTATGAGAACGTCAACGCTGTTTTTATTTTGTTAAATTCTATTTCAAAATCACCCTTTTTTATACTTTTTGCTAAAAAAAAAATCACACCTAAATCTGACAGCAGGAAATGGCAGCAGAAATTATTTTTTCGATTTCAGGCCAAATCCATGTGGAAAAGGTTTGGAAGCGAAAAAAAAACATCATCAATTTCACGGGATGTTGCAACTGACTCGAAAGCCTGAATCTCTAATCAATTAAACATTCACCAGTTTTGTTTTTTTAATTCTGTCTGAGTCATTAGTTTCAATCTAACTTCACCGCTAATCAGTATTAGTTCGGAATCTTTTAGAGTCCGAAAATGATCCATTATGCATTTCAATTGAAATTGGTGACTTTTGTGATTCGTTTGGGAATCATTAGTCGAATAAAGGACGACAGGTTGGTTTTTGGGATTAATAGAGGTTTATTAGTCCGGATTTCACAATAAGCATGGATTAAGTGGAATATTGGGATTATTAAATCGGTTATCTTAAATAATTTCTAAAAAGAGTTACCAGTTAAAGAATGAAGAATATAAATCAAGTTATTTTTTAAAATTAGAACCTAAATTTCAGCGGCAAATTCGTGCAAACTTGGGCCATAATGGGTCACCTTGGTATAAGTTCCATACGGTAATACCGTATGGACCACGACATTTGTCCTAAGGGGTATTACGAACAATTTGCGTAAAGTACCTAGATGAACAATTTCGAGACAACAATTCAAGACAACAATTTTTCCACATATTATGAATATTTTTGTTGAAATATTTTCACTAGTTATCGATCAATTCGTTTTAGAAATCTCGAAAATCTGAAGGTCATTTTGTTTCATTTTCAAATACATGTAGTAATTACTACGTCCGCGGACTTGAATCTTTTACGCACAGCCATCCTATAACGATGTTATTTAGAATATCATGGGAATACAAGAGACGGGCCAATCAGCGTCCCCGCTGGAACCTACTCGATCAACATCATATGTAGAAAGTCAAACAGTGACATTAGGCTGTCTCATGTTTTTATCGAAGGTATCTCAATAAAAAAATAGTACAAGATGAAGTAGAAGATCATCGACTATTGATACCACCCTCCGGAAGCCTCCTTTAAAAATTATATTTGAGGCGAGATCGAAAATAAAACTCGAATTTGTTTTAACTTTTCATTTTGAACTAATACAAGGAATAATAATATTTCAAATATCAAGTTTTTAAATGCATTTCCGTTACCGTCGACAAACCATCAGATATCGGTTCGTATATTCCGCTACCTTTGACTTTGTGGAAAAACTACAATTTGAAAAAAAAATGGGCGTCATCATAAACTATGTGTCTCATACGGAACCATAATCAGGTCGAATTGATCAACTTCCGTATTAATAAAAACGGAACATCCTGGAACACGCAAATTCAACGATTGGCCTTATCTTATGCAGCATTCCACGTAATTGGCCACAATTCAATTGAACCCTAAAATAATAAACCTAATGTTGCATGTTATTATTTCCATTATTTGACTCTTATTTTAGTATACTGCAATTGGACGGCGTGGAGGAAAAAATGCAATCATGCTACAATTTCAATTAATACAAGCTACTGATCATAAATTATTGTTTTATACCTCCAAAAAATGCATAGATCCCTGAAATTGTAGTCTATAATATGTTCCACAAGGGTTATTACTAATAACTTATTAGTAATAACCGTTGTGGAACATATTAATAACTTATTACGCAAAAATTATTAAAAATTTCATATCGTTTTTGTACTGTATATTTTTGTTTCCCACGGTATGAATCAGTGTACGGTTGCTAACCAAGCAACAAATGTAGATTGAAAACGAATGGTTGTTAACATCAAGTCTATCAAAAAACATTTCACACAAAGCCACATTAATCGTGGCACAATAGCAATAGGACATGCCACTTACCGATAAAACGTGTGCGTGCTAACATACATTGGGATATGTTAACAAAAAACGAGAAATTTTTTCTATTGAAATATTCAAATCCGACAAAAATTTTGTCTCCTGCGTCCAACCCATTAAAAATAATATGTCAGTTTTAGCGCTATGGATCAAAAAAGCTGCTGAACGTGAGTTATTCATGGAGGGTTATTTTTGTCGAACTTGAAATTTTTTCCGCATTTTTTCGAGAATTTGAGCAACATTTACCCCCTTAAACCTCTCATTGCCTCTTTGTCTCTCATTGAATGTAAAATTGAATGTTCGGTTTTTTTTGTCAAAAACTGTCACTTCGTTTCGTCAGTTTTGCCCACTTTTGCCAAAAAATTCCGAAAAGGGTCACTTCGTTCCTTCACTGTCACTTCATTATCTGTCACTTCGATATCTAGCACTTCGTTACCACATCAACTGTATACAGTTGATCACTAAACGAGTTGACACCTAACGAGTTGACAAAGACTCAACGAGTTGACAGTTTTTGGGCGTTTTTTGCGCAAAAATAGGCAAAAAGGGGCAAAAGTGACCTAACGAGTTGACAAAGACCTAACGAGTTGACAGTTTTTGACGAAAAAATCGGAAACGAAAGTGTCAACTCGTTTAGTGATCAACTGTATACTCTTAATTGATATTGACTCAAATTTTTTCATATTGTTTTAATCTACGTTAGGAAATTTAACTAAATTCTAAGAAAACGAAACCTGAAATGGCTGAGCTCAAGTAATTTTTTGAGCCTCATCATTTTGACGTTGTTTAGATTTTTTACGCCATTTCACCTCAATGTGATTTGGTTGGATTACGAAAGTGAACCAACCGAGAGTTACAAAACTGGCAACGTTTTATTTTATGGTGACTAGAACCATCCCATCTAGGGTAGTTTGATCATTTAACCGCTAAGCGCCTTGGCGAACCGCAATAAGTTGTTTCCATCAGAAACGAAGTTGTGCGGGGGCAGAGAAAGCCTTCAAGTTTAACTCAAAGAGCCTTCGTTTTTGTAATATGGGCTTGGTGTGACTTTTGAGGTTACCGTGGATAATTTTTTTCTGTCTTTTTGGGGTTTCAGACTGGCGGGTGTCTATTTTTTTTAATTTACAAGATATGTTCTGTGTTTAATAGTTTCGAACTATCATTATTTTCTTGTAAGTTACCTATTATATCCACCATAAAATTAGGTGGATTATTTCGCAATATGCATTATTAGCATTTAAGGAGGGGTCCGNGGGCAGAGAAAGCCTTCAAGTTTAACTCAAAGAGCCTTCGTTTTTGTAATATGGGCTTGGTGTGACTTTTGAGGTTACCGTGGATAATTTCTTTTCTGTCTTTTTGGGGTTTCAGACTGGCGGGTGTCTATTTTTTTTAATTTACAAGATATGTTCTGTGTTTAATAGTTTCGAACTATCATTATTTTCTTGTAAGTTACCTATTATAGCCACCATAAAATTAGGTGTATTATTTCGCAATATGCACTATTAGCATTTAAGGAGGGGTCCGTCGTGTTGTTTACAAACTTTTTGCTACATTTTTTTTTTTGCTTTGTAGTTCTTATTGGGTTCGTTATGAAATCATTGTTTTTGGTTCTAAATACCTTTAAAATAAACTACACCACCTGAACAGTTATATTTTTATTAATTGCAAAATAATTTTTTAAACCTTCATATTTTTTTAAACCTTCGAAAAATTCTAGAGCTCACTACATACATTTTGAAAATTCTATTTTTCCGTATTTTCTTCCTAATTTTTCAATCTCTGAGTTACAGCAGGCGGTAGATCTTGTAATTTGTCCGTTAGCTCCGATGTGGTCATCTTCTGAGATTGAGCCGGGTTAAAACTATTAGGGTTTAACCCAAAATACTAGCTCAACATTCATGTGTGTCAACATAATCGTCTTTTGAATCCCTTTTTTGCTGATATTGGCCTGAGTAAGTTGGCTATAAAAACTTAGTGAACAATTATCTTTCTTTTCACCAAAAATACAACACACGATTTTCGTAGTCACATTTGGTTCAGGCTGAAAAAGTTTTTTGACGCCAAATCGACGTGTTTTACGAATGGCGAGCTGTTCAAGTGCCGTTTTCTTCCGTATGTTTTGAGTTTTAGTTTTTGGTTGGTTGAGTCACCTAATCAGGCACTGTCCTTTTTCATGTACCGACATTCATGTACCACAACAAGCAATTCTCCTTTAGTCTCATGTTGTGACATATAAACTTGTAGGGAAGGGTTTGCTCTATTCCAATTGTTTCATCCAAAATGGTATAATTTCACAGTATCCAAAAATCCGAATTTGTTTCTGCATAAATTTTAACACGAACCTTTTCTTCCAAAAATATATTTTTCGAAAAGCCAGTTTTTAAATGTTCCGGAAAGACGTTTTCTTCGAAAGATGGTTTGCTCGAAAAAAAATGTCGAACTTTCTCTGGAAAACATTTGCGTTGAAAAACCGCGCTGCCTTTTTTGTTTAGCTTTTTGGAAAAAAGGAAAGGTAGCTAAAAACTATAATAAATGTAATTATAAACGGTATTGTAATCTACATAGTAAACATTTATTTTTTTAAATTTTTCTTTTAATTTTTAATAATCCACTAATAGACGGTAGTGCACCAGGTAGTGCACTATTAGAACTTTGAATGTTTGACTCATTCGTTTCTAATAAGCTGACTAGACAAAAAAAAATAATAACTTTCTACATTAGGTGAAGAAAAAAAGTTTTTCCACACGAATTAGTATTATTAGATATTATTATTAATATTATGGTTTGTAAACCTCAACTGCCAAACGACCAAGACACCGAAATTACAAACGACCCAATTAAAATTATCAATTTCTCACAACTATGTCGTCAATCACGCAGTAGCTCTTTTCGTCGAAAATAATAATAACACAGAAGACAATTTGCATCACACAGGTGTTGCATAAGAAAGTAGATGAAATTGGTAAACCCATCACTTATAGGCTATATGTTATGGCCCATAACTTATGGGTTAAAAATATATTTGACCTTATGTTCGGTTTTCCATTACACGACGTGCGTCCTTATACCACACACATTCGTTTCGTTACTAGGCCACAATTATTCAGTTTCACCGCCCACGTACTGCGCCGTTATCTGATCGATAATTTTAAACAATAAACCTGTTTCGTTTCATTTTGTCTTGACGCGCCAAAATTTGTTTCCTTGAGTTAACTCGTCAACTTATAAAATGCCATTATTTGGCATAATTTTATGTCCATAAATTAGAATCTCTTAATCGCAATATTATTTTCCTGACGCCCAGAGACTATTCGAATGTGAGATTTTAGACGGAATGTTACCAGATGGATTTCCGTTTTGCCCAAAAAGCGTCCGTAACGGCATCGTCCCTGAGAGTACCGACTGTATACATTTCATATTTGGCGAGAACACGCAAAAAAGATATTTATGCCTGCTGTTATAAACCGAAACGATAATCGAATTAATAAGACTAGGAATGTTTCAGAACTTCTTACCAGAGAAATTACAAATGACCAATGTCAAATTTAGCTTTCTGATTCTAGGTCATTTTGCGAACTTACTGAAGATTTGCAATTGGTCTCTTCAAAAAGTGGTAACAAGTTAAAAATGATGTTTATTGACAAGCTGATCATCAATAATCGTGTGAGGTTATTTGTCCATCTTCAGAAATCTGGAATTACGAGGTATTTGATTAACATTTTGGAAGAACCTTGGCCAAATTTTTTTGGGTCTCTTCTACACACTGGTCACTATGTTCTGGTCACATTCCAATCACATAAAATAATAGAAAACCAAACCACATAAAATATCGATTGACCCAATTTATGTGTTAACCCCTAAAAGCTCTTATGAGACTCAAACAAGGTGTTTACAAAAAAGGGCAAAAAACCGTATGACTAGAAACGTTAAAATAACGAGAAAAAAAAATCGCAAAAATCTTTTGAACCTCTTGTAAATTTATTTGTTCTATCTTTTTTGGATCAACGAACATTACGAAATAAAGTCATCTGGAGCAATTTTGGTCGTCTGAAGAGTTAAAATGAATGATAATATGAGTCTAGAGCGACAAGCGCCCGTATAATTTTCGTTCGATAATTACAATGCCTATTCTGACGGAAGTGTCCAGCTTGAATCTGTTACTTTAAAAGCAGTTATCTGGAAATGCACGGCCGAGAAATTATACTTATCGGAGTCAAATTAGATTGTGCAATACCGGAGAATGGGTGTCTATCTGTTTTTCATGAACGTTGAATATTCAACGCGCCTGTGTTAACATGTCATTTAATTTTTATACTCCGAGGCTCGGAGTCCAAGTTTTCTATTACAGTCATCTCATTTTGGGTTACCCAAAATTTCGATCTACATGTTGGTCTAACCTCAAGTTAAATATGTTTCGTCATATACTTGAAGTGCGTAGACGTTCAAAGCGAACTGAAAACCTACGTGAGATGCATAATGTCTCTTTGAGGTGTCTTTTTGGTTGATTCGAGTGATGCCGTAAACAGCGCTGATGGTGACTCAGTCTGATTTTNNGAAACCGAAAATGAGCTTGTGTTTTTTAACATTGCCTCCAGTCATTTTCGGTTCGCTTTTAACGTCTACGCGCTTTACGTACATATAAAGCTTGTGTATATAAGCACGGAGAAAGATGCGGCACCTCGACTTAAAAATGTGAAAGTAAATGGTCCAATCTAGAAACGACGCAACTGATTTTCATGTGACTAGTTGGGTATATGTATGAATCATATAATATGATGATGTATGGTGTCATGCGATGAGGAGCGTCTTCGTGCAAGTCTAAACATTATGATATTGAACGGACGGATAAGGAAATGGAACCATGTTCGAATCGCGACACCCCTTTCAAACAGTCAAAACCGTACGAAAAATAGGGAGTCCCAGACGATTTTGCCTCTTTTCTTTCGCTCACCACGTAATATTTTAACGAACGCAAACCGGGCGGCTCTGACATTTGTGTGTACTTTCTGTATCTGATTGCGATAACAAGAGTCTTTTAACCTTTAAAACCATTTTTCAGTTGTTGAGTAGTTTACATTTTAGTTGAACCTTGTATGAGTCACACTTATTTGCATGTGCTTCAGTTTTTGTTCTTGTAAAATTGCGTTTTACGGCAGGAATTACGTAATTTCAAATTTCAAATGCATATTATTTTATACCTAGTATTTTATTAAGTGTGTTTATTTATTCAACAGCTGAAGAAAACTGAAACTTATAAGCATTAATTATATGCCTATATTATATAGGCTATATAGTATACCTAAATATTTAAAAACTTATCACGTAAAAAACACGTACCCAGAATTAATGTATTTACGTTTAGAAATGATTTTATCTGTTCCAAAAATATTTACTTATCGTGAATATGTATTTTTAAAGTGCGATAAAAATAGATGCCACTCTACAAAAAGTTTTCGGTTTCGATAAGAATCTGTTCAGAACATTTTCATTTTATTTCGTCTAAGTTATAGAATAATTTATAAAACATGTTTAAGAACTTTTTTTATAGATTTTGCTTCAAAAGGAGACGGAAAAACCCTTTTATCGCTGGAAGTAGAATTATAAAAAGCCACTCACTCATTGACGTACCATTTTGGACAAGTCTGTAGTGATTTTCTTCAGAAAGACGACAGTTCATTTTTGTTTAATTAAATATGTCAATTGTGTAAGAAATCGTTTAGTAAAACGTATCTTAAAACAGATCTTTAGAAATACAGTAGATTTTGGTTTGAACAAGTACGTTAATAATTCTATATACAGTTGTTGCGCCCACAACACGACAGCTTACAATGCGACATGTCGCGACAGTGCGCTCACAAGGCGACAGGTTTTGGCGAAAGGAAAGTGTGACTTTATGGGTGCATCAACTGTACAAGGGTGTGCATTAGGGTATAAAATTGCGTTTTTATCACAAAATTGCCCAAAATCGTCAAAATCGGCCCCTAGGGGTTTAAATTAGGGGGTCCTGTAATGAAATTTTATATACGTGGACCATGCTCTATCATCTGGTACAAGAGGAAATTTGATTTTGAGACATTCGAAAAAAGCTTGGGCCACCCTAGTGTACATGATAAGGTACTAAATAAGAGTTGTTTGTGCTGTACCGGTCATTACTCGGGACCGCTTTGACGAGAGTTAAATCCAAAAAAGAAAAGCTAGATAGTGATACTTTTACGTTTACGGTTTTGAAAAACATGTTTGAGCGGTTTCGTTTTTTTTTATCAAATACTATGATGAACGTACTTTGTGGCCAGCTGACCCTTGAAGTGAATAGATGGCAATGGGATGATTACCGACTGGCGAAAGTTATTTTGACAATAGTGCCACACTTATCTTTTAACAACACGTCAGTTGAGCCAAACCTTGAAGAACTCTTGACGCACGCTCATTACCATATTCCTTTCGTTGAAGAAACCTCTAGAAAAGAGTGATTGGTAATTTACGCGAGGTTATATAAAATCGATTAAGGCTGAATTTGGGTCGCAATTAGCGAAATAAAAAAAAGAGGCGGCCTTGGAAGAGGTAGACGTATTTTTCAATATGCGAACAATTAATTTGGTTCACCTCTAACCAATCACGTCAATGTAAAATGAGATGACCTCTTCCATGGCCGCCTCTTTTTTTTATTTCGCTATTTGCGACCCAAATTCAGCCTTAATCTATGTTACAAGGAACTCAACCCTAACAAGATATCACGAATTGCCGCTAGGTAAAAATGGCCAAAAAATCAAGTTAACCCCAATGACTAGTACTAAAAAAAATAAAAATAGCGCCATGCAAGAGTCGCGTCGAAATTTAGTGGGTAGCTCATTTTTGTGGTTTTTTGTGCATTTACCAAATATTATGTATTAAATTGAAATTAAAACATTTAGTAGGTCTTTTTGTTTTCTCATGTTGAGCAGTTTACAAACACACAAAAAAAATAATCATATCAAAACGGCGGAAGTTATATACAAATCAAGTGTGTCAAGTTCACGGCGTCTATTTGGTCCCGGGGAGAGAGTGCCAAAATAATCAAATGTAACAGTTTATACGTGGAATACAACAACAGAATAATGAATTTGAATATGTAAAATATAATTTTAACAGTTTCCCGGAGAGTAGACTAAACGAAATTAACCTGTCTTTTAATGGAATTAAAACATTATGCCAATTAGCGCAATTGTATGTCCGCAGTTTGATAAGACTCAAAGTGGATTATTTTTTATTTGAATTTTGGCACAATTCTGCTGCCATTGGCAGAAAACCTTAAAATATTTTGTGACAACATTTTAACCTTACAAAATTGTTAAAGCACTGGCAATTGATCACCACTTGGTAATTCCCCAAATGATCTGAGTAAATAAGCACACTTGGTTACCCGATTGGGCTTTCTTCAGCTAAAGTGATTCTGTGAACAGTTTTTTTTTTGCAAACTGAAAATGAACAAAGCAATTGTTCTTTGTCCGAGCTTAGTAGGATCAATTGCAAAATGGCTATTTTGGAGATAATAGACCAAAATACTTTAGTGACTGAGTATTTCTTCCGAGAACATTTTATTTTTCATTTATATTTGAAAAAAAGTGTCAATTTAAAGATTGAACATGTTTTTTTTAAATATTAATGAAAAAATGAAATGTTCTCAGAAAAAATACTTGTTTCATTATCGGTTTTTGTGGAATTTTATTAAATGTGATAACAGTGAAAATCAACATACAGTTTAACGATCAAAACAAATCTCCCACTGATTTGTTATTATATTCTTTTTGGTCTTCTTTTTTGAGTGTTATATTCCGAGTAAGTACATGTATAATCACATCGCGATGGTCTTCGAGTAATTCACCTATCTCCAGAGCATTTTCTTCGCCTTCTGTAATTGCATGAAACTGAACGGTAAACTAAATTTTATGATAATTCTCTAATAAGACGGAAATTGTTTTATGATTTATTAACATTTTTACCTTGACACAAATGTGACGGTTAGAGGACCTTACCTGGATTAGATTTTTCTTCTCTAATTGGGGCCATCTGTAAGTCATCCTATAATAAATGTAGAATACGAGTGCAATACATGATAAAATCGTGAAAAACACATCGATTGTCCAAAACATTGAAGGTTTAAAATAACAAAGAAACTCTTTATACTGATAATTATTATACTGATAATATTTATGTAGAAAAAGGTGACTAAT
>SCLG01000012.1:1170405-1184778 GCA_004367875.1 Oikopleura albicans | reverse complement strand
GTGAAAAACACATCGATTGTCCAAAACATTGAAGGTTTAAAATAACAAAGAAACTCTTTATACTGATAATTATTATACTGATAATGTTTATGTAGAAAAAAGGTGACTAATAGTAAGGGAATAACATATCTATTAAGTGATTACCCCCAAAAATAAAAATATCTCTAGGTCAGCTTTGGGTCTTTATGTAGGTAACAACATATTGCAACATTATACACCTACATGTCTCCTTTTGACTCGCGCATTTTAAATAACGAAACAATAATTGTGTATTTATGGACAAATAGACACAGAATATTTTATTTATAGAGTTCATCAGCATGGCCTTTATTCATGGCCCTTGATGTTTAAGACTTCGGTTTGTTCTTAAAATTATTAAATAAATCCCAGTTATTTCTTGAAAACTGCGCCGCTTGAAACGCTTAGTTACCGTGTATCATACTTTAAAAACTAATGTTTATAATGGTGCATGACAAAAAAATAATAATAATAATAGAAATAGGTGAACATTAATATTGATTTTATTGAAAGCACAACGAAAAACGCTTTGCCGAGCATTACTTAGTAGCAGTTTTTACAATTTCGATTTGGCGGACGTGTTTTACGTTTTGTATCTTCGATTTGACAACTGTTGAACAACGCGATCCCGTTTATTTTTTCAGATAAGACTTGAATTAAAAAAANNAAAAAAACGGAATGTTTTAAGTAGTCTTTTTAGTCGAAAACATAATTCTAAATTGGAATTTTTACATTTACATAAAACCCGATTGACAATGTTCCCGGTCAACAATTTCCCGTTCTTCAAAGTACGAAAAAGATGGGTTACAATATGTTCCTTCTAAAGCCAAGTTTATTAACAATTTATAAGCACGTTTCTTCAACGATTCACTCTTCTTAGCACTGCCTTTAACTCTCGACGCTCATACGGGCGTCGAAATTTGAACATAACGTGAAAATTAAAAATTCCTCGCTCGTGCTGTTATCAAGCAGTTATTTTTTGATCTTTTTCCCTATTCCGCCTACGCCCTGCGCAGTTATCAGGCGGGTTTTTTTTGTCACGAAACCCGCCTGATAACTGCGCACCAGGTGTATTTACCTCGTCAAGTACATTTCTCTCATTTTAATACAAAAAATAACTTTAAAAACTGTTTGTTGAATTGGAGTTCATTAAAAAATCGCAATCTTTGGGTTTTGTTAATCTTTGGCCATAATTGAGAGTTCAGTTTTTAGCAATCGATTCTTCGAAACCTTTCCGACCTTCGCCTGGAAGTTAAAGTCAACGCCACCCAAAGCCAAATAAACTGGTTGAATTTATCGAATAAACCTTTTTCTTTTCGCGTGAAGAGTCAAAAATTCCATCGATAAGTAGGGTGCGCGTTGAATTTCTAATGTTCAAGCGCTTCAACCAAAACTTGACATATTCTAAACGGTGGTCAAGTACATGGTATCGCATAATAATTCGATCAATTGACGCCCGTTTAGTTTCCATATCACTTCTCCGGATGATCGTTCGATGAATTTTGCAATTTTTTTCTAAATTTAATAATTAGCTCTTTGAACGAACTATAAATTATGTGGCGTCTAAGTATCTCATTCGTGGGGGAGAAAAACAAATTCGAAAAAATTAAAGTCTTTAAAAGGGGAGCCTTAAGTTAAGCCCTTAACGTAAAGGTCTTATTCTTGGAAATATTCATCACATGGAGCGAATAATTCACAATACATTGTTGCGCCCATTACGCCACGCATCACAACGCAACAGTGCGCTCACAACACAACGGTGCGCCCACAACGCAACGGTTTGCCCGTAACGCAACGCTTTTTGAGAAGTGAAAGCGTTGCGTTGAGGGCGCAACACCTGTACCGCATGAAGCCCGTTGATGCGCCTTCATTATATATGAATTTACCGACAGGGTTCCGCACAAAATTCGTTGAGCAAAAATCAGTGGGAAATTCCGACTTACAAATTGTATGAACATATTGGTGACTTGTATAGTGGTACATACCGTATGTAACACACGGCTTATATACCTTTACGGGGTTAATCCGATCACTTTCACAAATCTGTCGGATAAATTGATAAAAATTGATGTACATTTATCAACATAGATAACAAAAATAGGAAAACTGATAACAATTGACCAAAGTTTACAAAAGCTAACGGTAACAAACTTACTGAAGTTTACTGCTTGCTACGTGATTTGTAGTAATTTTTCAAAAATTTCATTTTCTAATCTAATAAAATTCAAGTTGAAACGTTTCAACCAAAACTTGACATATTCTAAATGATGCTAAAATACATGGTATCGGTGCGTTTTTATCATCCATATCACTTCCGCACACGGTAGTTTCGATAGTTTTTTTTTATTTTATCAATTTAACTGTTTTCCGTAGATTAATCTCATTTTTAGATTTTTCTTTAATTTTTTATTTTTAGTTCTAGTCAGCATTTAAGAACATAAATTGAGCTCTATTGGGAAATTGAACATCGCGCTATAACGCGTTATGTTGCGTTACCTGTTGTTTACCGTTTGAACATATATCGTTTGAGTGTGTACCGGTGTTGTACCGGGAGTGTGCCGTTTTGGAGTACTTTTTTTAGTCACTAAACTGTTTCTAAAGACCCAAACTCGTTAATTCGAATACACCACCTAACCATTTGACTTAACACATTTTTTTCTGAAAAAAGGTGATATTCAAATGCAAATTGTTAAGTCAAATGCAAACTGTTAAGCCACATGGGTAGTGCGTAGGTTAAAACCCTGGAAAACTTGAAACTATAAAAAAATGATAAAAAACAATATAATGAACGAACAAAATCCAAAAAATTGTTATACACCGTCTGAGGGTTTGTCAGGCCACTTTCTCCTTCCAAAACCGGCCTGATAAACCCTCAGGCGGCGTTATAAACCCCAAGGGCGTAGGCGGAAATTTTGGAAAAAAAAGACGAAAAAAGGACAAAAAAAAGTGTTAATTCAACTGCAAACTGTTAAGTCAAATGCAAACTGTTAAGCCAAATGGTGTTAAGTCAAATGGTTAGGTGGTGTACATCACAAACTCAATTAGTTTGAATTACAAATTAATTTCGTATTGTCTATGAAATATTCTAAACTTGATATATAATCCCAGTTTTATGTTTGACATGTTTTTCACGTAGTCCTGATATGAACAAGCGTCCATCAAATTATAAAATGATGCTATAATACGATTACCATGATGGGCACGTTCATAACCTCCAAAGTAACCATTATTTCAAAAGAATACAAAAAATCAAACGAAAGACGTGATCTAGGGTGACTAACCGGATATCAAAAAGGTAACCATTTAAACTCAATGAAGGCGACAAGTGACATTTGGAACACCTCTAACTTGTGGCTCAGGCGGCTAAATCCCTGACAATGAAATTACTGTGTCAGTTTCGATCTTTTAGAAAAAAAAATTTGGTATCTAAAAAAAGTAATACCATTTACGACAGATGTCCGGCTGAGGGAAAATAAATGAGATTTAAAAATAAAGCCGGGAGAAAATCACAATTTCCAAAACATGAACTTTCCGGAAGTCACCGTCATCTAGAAATGTCATTAAAAATTAACTGTGGACAACACTGGAAATATAACTACTCAGCGTTTTATATGAATTTCCGCCGTTTTATTTCGTATTTTCTAGATACCCAAACTCGAGTTTTTCTCTGCACGTAAAAACTAAAATATCGTCATCTAGAAAATGCCGGAGAAAACATGGCGGGAATTCATGTAAAACGCCGAGTACAAACATAAATTAAAAAATCACACTGTGGTCCGTTAGCTACCACCGTCCGCTTTGGTCAAGGTGAATCTTTGGGCCCGAGTAAAGCATTATCAAAGAAAACATGGAAATCTGGCCTTTTGGTCCAAGTAAGGCTTCGGCCCAAGGGACGGGCTCCCTGTTCATTAGATTGATGATACTGTTCCTGAGATGTGATTTCATCACTAAAGATAATTTTCGTAAAACTTTTTGTCTATTGAATTTTCTCAAAAAAGTCCTGAAATTGAGTTTTAGTCAAAAAACAGTTTTGGTTTTACTTTGCTTGTTAATATTTACGCTCTAATCCAAGACTTAACTCCTACCTGAAACACCCCAGAAGCAAAAACTTCACCAAATTTGATAATCAATTTCAAACTTTGCTATAATCAAAACGGACCGGTTGTACAGTTAACAACATTTTAAATCAGAACTTTGTTAAACAGTTTGTTCTGGCTAAATTTGGATTTTAACCGAACTAAATTTTAATTTGATTTTCGGTTCATCAATAAGGGCGCTGAGTTTCAAATTGAATATTTTCGAAATTCATTTACATTATGTAAAAAACTACCGTATAAAACACGAAAAATATAATTTTAATAATAATAAAACTAACGGATAATAATAATAAAAATATAATCTCTCTAAGATATGATAATTATAATATATTTTCTAAGATATGCGCATTTATAAGGTTTCGTTATTCAATAAAACAAAGAGTAATATTATCGAATCTTAAAATTTCCCGGCCGGTTTATAAGAACAATTTGGTATTCTCCGCTCGTTCTGTTATCGGGCGGGTCTGTCATTGGCTGATGACAATTTGGTACTGCGCAATTCCCCGCTCGTGCTGTTATCGGGCGTTTTTTTTGTGGATCCTTTTCCCCTATTCCGCCTTCACTTTGCGCAGTTATCGGGCGCCGATCAAGGTTTTTTCGGTGCGAAACCCGCCCGATAACTGCGCACCCGGTGTATACCGAATTATTGGTTTGATAATTTATTTTCGTTTTTGAAACCTATTCCTAAAAACCTATTCCTAAAAACCTATTCCTAAAAACCAAAGAGTCTTAAGCTAAAACTTTTAGACTTATCACTGAGAGTTTCAGTGATTAAATTTGGGAAATGATTTTTGTCATGGAAATAACTGCTAGGTGTGAGTTAAGATTTAGACATCATATTATTCACTTTTTTGTTGTTGTTTAACTGGACAACGGGACTGACCTTGGATTAACGCGTGTCATTTCTCTTTAGCAAAATTCGTTCTACGAATGTATTTTTGGCACAACAAACAAACTATTTTGTAATTATGTTTAGGTTCACCAACCTCTAAACGTTCACGCGAATCCACGTAACGGTCACCAACTCAACGATGACAAAATAAAAACCACATAAACGTTAACACTATAACAGTCATTATACAGAACGTGGTATAAGTCACATTAACGGGAAATTCTTTAACCCTTGGTGCTCAAAACACGGAAGTTGCCGCAGCTCTGACTAACGAAGCTGAAAATAAACGTCTAAAATAGTCACATACACCCCCTAACCAGTTATGTTAACACCACTTATCTTAACAAAATTGGGTAATAATAACACTTTTGGACAATAACAAATCGAGAATTTGCCTGTCAAGCTGAAAAAATGAAATGAGCTGTGCTGAACTGGCCTGTCAAGCTGAAAAAAAATGAAATGAGCTGTGCTGAACTGGCCTGTCGACCTAAAAATTTGAAATGAGCTGTGCTGAGCTGGCCTTTCGAGCCAAAAAATAATATTGAGCTGTCCTGTGCTGGGCTCTCGAGACCAAAATAAAACATGAGCTGGCCTGTTGAACTGCCCAGCCAGCTGTCGAGCTGGGAAGGCCAGCTGGCTGTTGCCGAGCCCTGGTTTGGACCACGCTGAACGCCCGTGAAAATGCCAACGTTCGATTTTGGCGTTTCCTCAAGAGAACAACGCATGTTCCATTCAAGGTTCAATCCCCATGTCACGTTCGTAATCGAATTTTGAAATCAGTTTAAAGTGGCTCTTGTTTTGTTTTTCTTGAACTTTTAACAGGAAGTCTAAGCTTCCTCCAACAACTAACGGATAATTAATAATTGAACCATCGCATGAAACGTGCCAACGGTGATATCACCGTTTCGATTCGTGGAAGATAATTTCTGGTCTTGCTAAAAACGTATTCCGGAGAAAACGATTCTCCCAGAAGCCACCATTTTTTTAAATATGGTTTTTCATCACAAGTTTAAAACACCATCGGTTGCTAAATACGGATCAACTTTCGAGTTCAAACTCATTATTCTTTCTCTTTACATTTTCCAGTCCATAATGAAACATTAAAATCGATTATTTTGGGTGAGACTTCTTATTAAAACAAATGTGCCCTTAATTCGGCACGATGCGTTGGTGTTTGGCGGATTATCCAAGATCAAAGCGTGACTTTTTTTTTGGTCAGGGATTTGTTTTACTCATGTTTTACGAACGCATCCGAGGAAATAATTCACACATACTTTTCCATTGGAATGTTTACCGTAATCACTTCACCTACCGCTTAACATGGCAATTTTTTCTGTTCGGGAAGTGCGAGGAATATGTTTTACTTATCTGAACATGATCTTCGGTTAGAGAAAATCACCATACGGAAATATAAAAATATCAATCTTCAGCGTAATTAAATACAATCGAACTTATAAATTCATAACAGCCATGGATCCAGTCTGAATTTATCCCAGTTTAGTTGTCTAGAACAGTTTCAAAAATTTGTCTCTATAGTTAGATGCTGAAAATGTAACTTAAAATATAGCTTGCATAACATCACGGGTTAAAAATTGTGTATGATTTCAAATTAATTGGTAGTTCGCGATGACGACACTTTGATGCAATTATTTCAACTAACATTTAAGCTAATTTACCCAAAAAAAATGACGTTGGATGCGTAAAAACAGTCCAGTTTCACGCAAATTTGGTCATAATTAATTTTTACGAAAAACATCATAATAACTGGCGTGTTCTATGCCGTTCTATATCTTCGTGGTATTTATAAATAACATTAAGTGCACGGCCAGACATATTTATAATCTCCAACGCAACGCCAAAGTCATCGACGGGGGACGAAATCTGACGTTAATTTAGTCGCGATTAGTTTAAAATCAAACATATCCGTCCAAGTAGGCGCTTATAACGGGTGCGCGCCAAACATTGAGAAATACGGCGCGCCGTATGTGAGTCATTGCGCGGCGCAATCTGAGTCTGTGTAAAGTAACTCTACAAAATCTATTTGGAATAAATTTCTAAATGATGAAGGAGGCATGGGTCAAAATTTGATCGATTCAAAATTAATCATTGAGAATTAATATGCCCTCTAGTTGTGCAAGGTTAATCGTAACAAAATATTTGAATCGTAACAGTTTTGTGATGTGAAAGTGTTACGATAATCTAATTTAGGCTTCCACAACTGTATGTCCACAGTGAACTCCACACTGCGCGGTCTGCAGCATTAAATATCTACTTTAGTATAATAAGAATCCATGACCAATTGTCTATTTCTCCGGCGTCCGACACAGGGCCTATATAATTTGCTTGATTTCAAATTCAATTGCACAAGATTGAACCCACGAGAAGAATGTTCCCCAAAAAGTACTTTTATGTTGGATAATCGGTTAGCGCACATAACCACACGGCATTAAGCAAAGGCATGTTTTAATTAGAAGTCTGGCTTAAACTAACGACCAATAACGGAATTCCCCCCAAATAGACGAGTAGACCAACTTATTCATCAATTATGTTTGAGGCGGACATTTTTTTGGCGATATTTTAATGTGTATGATCAACACGGGTGCTCTAATACTGTGAATTTTTAGTCCCGTAATTGACGAGTTAAACGTGGGGATATCTGAATTCATACGGGTTTCCTTAAATGTAACTCAGTCGTATAAGGAATAAATTAGTGTAGTATATTTCCGGCAATAACCGACCCATACAATCCGGATGAATCTTATGTGACCTAAAAAAGTTGTATTCCACAAATGGACATTGAAACCAACGTGTTCAGTTATAACTTATAACATGATTGTATGTTCTAGGCTACACTTTTAGGCTACACTTTTAGGCTACACTTTTAGGCTACACGCATGTAAGCTGGGCATGATGTAATTTTCGTTAATTTGCCCGTGCCATAATTGAGTCGATTGATCAGTGTTACACAATTGACAGCATGTTCACGAATTCCAGAACCGAACACCATCCATCAAGCCGGAAGTTCTCAGCGGGGGCACGATGCATAACGGGGAAATATGCGCGCAATTACATGATTCAGATGTCAACTATAGGAAATAATCCGATCAGAAAATATTAGACATATGGACAAAAACGGCTGATTTAATGTTCACAAATGCGGTCTCAATATTTTTATAATTTCATAACCTCACCAAAAAAGAGCTCTAAAATTCTAATTTATAGTTTTTAATCGGGCGTGAAAAAGGGTTTGAATTCGCGCGCGCAGGAAGGCTTCGCTGGGCCGCGGAGGAGTTAAGCACCGTGAATGCTGCGATTTGCTTCATCTATCGCCTATTTATTTTTGTTTCAAAAATGAATGGCGACCAATTTGAAAATCTTTCGTCAAAAAAAAACTGTTTGAGGTGAACCAAATTCTCAGCGAATTGCTGTTGCATTTGGCGGTGACTTTAAATATATCATCGCTTTATACCGTATCCTCTATTCTTTTTAACCAAACTGTGGGTGCCAAGTTACCACACCAATACCTGTCGAATGTGGTAAATATCTAGTCTTGTTGGCACCAAATTTTCTAATTTTACCGTTGTTGTCACATGCCTCACGACTAGTAGACAGACTTACTTTTTTCAAAATTTAAAAGATGTAAGATCAGATTTTCTGGTAGCAAGAGATCGGCAGCTGATTCAAAGCGAAAGAGCAAATGTGCAAATATAGAAATGAAAATATAGAAATGAAAAAATAAATACAAACTATATAAATGCTAAACAATAATAGTACATGTACACGAAAGTAAAAAAAAAACGATCTAAAAATTTTCAATGCTAGACATTTGAAGGTTCAACATTCGTTAAGTACATTTGTACACAATTGAAATGTGTAGACGGAAAATTAAGGAATGTCTAATTATTCTAAACATCTTCTGCGCGGTCTGACTCAGACCGTCTGGGCCATCATGCGGCCTATAATTCGTGACTGGTAAATTATCGGAAATATTCTCAATTAACTTTTTTGAGTGGTATGCACAAAATTGTTTCTTCCCAATTTTCAAAACCAGTGAGCGTACAATTCAATCATTATTTTATTCACGGTATCTCGTTTGAATATAAGACGCGATGATATACAAACTCTTCATAATCCAAATCACCATACATTTTATGATGAAACTTGCAATATTTGTACTGTCAAGGGTTTGAGATTGGACAGTTGGAAAAGTCACCACAGTGGTGTTACGGCTGATGCTCTAAGCTTTCAAACACATCGGTCGGAATTTTGTCCAACCGACCATATAAAACGCATTTGTTGTTGTTTTCATCTAATTCATCTAACGACAGTGAAAACCAATAAAGAATAATCAATAACAAAGTTGAAAAGCAGATAAAGATATTAATTTTATTTCCGTAATGAATATTAATTTTTGCGAATATTTTTTTTGTCATATTTTTCCAAAACTGTTTAGTAGTCAACGCCCCACTAGCTTGCATAAAATGAACCCCGTACCGCACGTCAGCGGGTTAACCGTTTGTGAATTTGTGTTTTTGTGGTAAAATCGACCAAAAAGTGTCCAAGGGTGGTCGAAGAGCTTTCGAACGTATGTTCATTCGATGCAGGACCATCGATTTGATTATAGTGAAAAACGTAGGTAAGAATACTACGAGTGAGTGGTTGGACAAAATTCCAGCCGATGTGTTCACGAAACTGTTGTAAATCTGTGTTCAAAGGTTAAACTAATGGCACAACCAGGCAAATGTAATACTATGTGGGTTCTTAAAATTCGCGTTTGTCTTTACAACGCCTAGGCGCGCGGTCTATGAACCTTTTTTTATAACATTCTCATCAATACTGTCCTTACTCCCCATTAAGACGTTTTTAAGTTTCGGTTACAGCGTCCCTATTGGGGTGAATTGTCCAGATAACAAACGTTGCTGCTGAATTTGATGGACTTCGACGTTCTCGCTTTCTTCATCATCATGCTCTTATCAATTCGCGTTTATTTGGCCCGAAAAATATAGCATCTGAACAGGGTAGCAGACATTTACAAATAATCAACAATTTCATTTTATTATAGCATAATCGAAGATGATATTCCAGATATTTCGCTTCTACCGTCGCAAAAACAGTACCTCTGACAATTCCGAAAATCGAAATATCTGGAATAAAATCTACCGTTATGCTATGAACAACGATGTCTCGAGAAAGTAAGGAAAATTGAATTTTGACGCAGTTTCGATGCCAACGTAATAATAAGAAGTTCAAAACATGGATTTAAGGATGGGTAGTAAATCTACCTACCCATCCTTAAATCATTGGTTTTGGTGCAAAACTATCGGAGGATAGAAAACTCCTTTTTTATACTGTTAAATTTTGCATTCTCCATTCTAACATTCATTTTCTCAATTTTGAATTTCACATTTTGGTTTGGAAAAATGGCAGAAAATTGCTACATAAGATGCGCAAACTTTCAAAGTGATCTGAACCAGTGTTGTCCCCCAATTTTAATCACGGACACCCTACCATACTCATCAGAGTAAATCATAATATGGAACCCTGCTAAAGAAAATCTACCGAAAAATCTTCTTGAGCAAAAACGAAATCTAGATAAACAATTTCGAATGGCCAGTTTCAAAAAGGCGTTTCAAAAAACAAGGAATTACAAAAATGCTTTGATGCCATTTAAACTGCTGCGGAATTTTTTTTCAGAAAATGTGCACTAGTTAAAAATAAATAAATTCGAACGGTAAAATTACACTTTGGGAAGGATAAAAAAAATACAAACGTGATCTACAGTATAAGACGGCATTATGAAATAATTACACTACCTAAAAAAGCTTGGCGTTGACGCATGGTGCGGACCGCACCGTGCGGTGTATAAAGATAGGTATGACTCATTCTGTATGAGCGGAGAATTGGTCTAAGAAATCCGAAAGATAACCGAATGAATGTAAAAACTGAAAAATTACGGCTTATAAGGTATCACTGATAACTACAGTATCAACGGTATATGAGGTGTATAATGAGAAAAGGTGTACAGTTAAAAACTATTTTAGAAAGTGAACAAGTTTTTCACATTCTGAAAAAAAGTTTCAAATTAAATTTCTAGGTGTATTTCGCAGTCAGTAAATTAATGAGATGAGATGAGTCTTCAACGCTTTAGGATGAAACCCTTTTCTTTTGTTTATTGGATTAATTAATTATTGGACGGATGATAAAAGTTGTAGTAGGGACAGAACCACGCGGCACAGTGTAAGTTTGGTAAATGGACAAATGTAATTACTACAACACTAGTTGGAACATGTATGATGCTTGTCACGTAATGTTTACATCATGAAATACCTATACGAATAAAAACAATTCACAGAATAAATCAAAGACTCCAACGAGCCCAAGTTGTATATAATACGTTCATATTTTAGTTACGCTGTTTTTAGAACTCTAAAATCTTACTACACTACAGTTGATGTGCACACAACGCGACGGTTTTTTGGAAGTGGTCGCTGCAGACTGCATAAATATATACAGTAGGTGTGCACACAACGCGACGATGCGCACACAACGCGACGGTTTTTGGGAAGTGGTAGTGTCGCCTTGTGTGCACATCAACTGTACTCCAAACCTTAATATACCATAAACACTTTGGTACATTAACAGGAAATTTCGAAAAAAAACTATGTTATATTGGCCATCGAAAAGTTCACATTTGAACAATTATTTGTTGGAAAGTTTGTTCTGAAATTGCGTTGAAACACTTTTTTGAAAACTAATTTCTAATTATTTCCTGAAGATGCATTTGATGTGTTTTAAAAATATTAATTTAATGTTTATTTGGTAAAAATCGTTACATAGTTTTTTTGCGATGAAAATGCACCAAACCAATTATTTTGCTGCTTCTAAAAAGTCTTGGTAACTCACATGAAAATTGATGGAGACTATTTAAATTGTATCTCAACTCTCAGAGGGAAGGAGTGAAATGGTAATTCTGTGCATATATTCACACACTTAAAAATCGCTATAATTCAAAAAAAACTGTTAAAACCAAGTTGGAGAGCTCGTCAAACTCGGTCGATCTGACCATTCAACCAAGTTGATGTGGGCCACCAGGGCCCCCTAGAGAGCCGACGACCAAACAGATTGTGAGCATATATCCACACACTTCGGCCTGGGCGTTAATAGTATTTTCGTTCGGCCTTATTTGAACCCATGTCTTTTACAAAGACTCTGTATAAAAAAGGTATTTATTCCAACTGGAAGTTATGTTTTTAGTACAATTATAATTATGCTGACAGGAAACATCGCTTGAATTGATTATTATCCGAACTGAACTTGTGCCCATATTTCAAAAATTCTTGAGCTGACATTTAACCGAGCATGACGATCAGCCTGAACTGTTTACTTTGAATCATTTAGATGATAATTTCATAATAATACCGTCAACCGGAAGGGGCCCATCAACCGCCATGTTAACAAAAGTAAACACAATTTCATTTCAAAAGTTTAAGCTTGACATTGCGCGAAATTGCAGCGAAGTACATGGCACTTCTTAGTGTTTATCATCTTTTTTTTCATTTTTACTCCCGTTTTTTATTTCGTTTACTAATTTTCATATTATACCAGGGTTCTCTGGGTGTGAATTTTTGATTAAGGACAAGTAGTTCCCACCTAGCTAGATATCAATTGCACATCGACAGCATGTGTCGAAANAGTATTTCTGACCAAAACCCTTAAAAAGAAACATCGAGACATATTATTCGAAAAAAAAAATGCACATCGAAGGATACACTCCGAGAACATGGTCTAGAAAGGTGCATATCGCAAGGTATCAACCAAGTTGCCTATCAATGCACATCGGGAGAGCGTACATAGAGAGACCCCTGACTGTATTAGGTTTTTATGCACACACCTTATGGCCAATGTTGGTTTCTTTGCAATGATTTCACAAGTTTTTAGTCCATTACTCTGTTTTTTTGGTCAAAATAACTACTCGTGTAAACCATGACACTACTAGATTATTGATTATGACGGTTTTTTTGAATTTGTGTTCCAAGTTAACTGATAGATAAGTGATGTTATTACATTGGATTAGTCGGATAATTTTTTTTTATCGCACCAATGAAATTTGATGGGATCGCTAATATCGTGAATGAGTTCGTCTCCTCTATTACAACACGTTTACTAATTTGAAAATGTTTAGCATTCAAAAATGAGTCTAGAGAACACGTTTATAATTCGTAAATGTTTTTTGACGCTTATTGCACTATGTGTTGCAAAAAATAAATCCCAGAAATAATAGTTTCATTAAATGTAATTATTAATGAGGTATACTACACTAATACATCTCTGAAAAATTTTTAAAAGAACAAAATAAGCGGCACCATGGTTTTCAAAATCAAAAATTGGACTGTAGTTGCCATATCAAAAATGTGAAAAAAAAACATTTTTGGAAAGTGCCACAAATATCTTTAAGATATTTGCTAAACTTTAATAAACTTTTAAGCTCGTGTTTCAGCCAGAGAGGAACACAACAAATTTTTTTTTCCTCCAACAATAAAATTAATCAGCACAGTACATTGTAGTGCATTTTTCATGTAGTGCATTTTTCAAATTCTAGCTCGCGTACTTATTAACGCATTATTACGTCACTCGAGCATTATTAGATTTGTGGGAAAACAGGAGATGGGTATAATTTCCAGAATGTGACTAGTAATAAATGTTAAGGACTTTCCGTATTTTGGATTTCCAACATCAACAACTATTTGAATGAGAATCGGTGGTCGATGGACACGCCGGATTTTGGTCATTCACGCACACGGTAACTACGAATTATGCTTTGGAAGCAATTCTAGTCAGATGTAAAAAAACGTGTGATTTTACAAATAATAGGAAATTATGGGCGCCGTAAGGTTTGCATAATTTAAGGACGGGTCATCAGTATTTTTTTTACAAACTTGACTTTTCAGAATAACGCTTACAAAGTTGAACCACAACATCAACTGCGTTAATGATTCTTTATATTAAAATTTTCGAACTACACAAAAACTAAAATCAGGAATTACTAAACTAAAATCAGGTATATGACAAGAAAAAAATGAACTGCCGGCCTCTGATTCGGCACCGACTGAATGGGAATAACTTCTAAAAAGTCTAAAGCGGAATCCGTCGAAAATTTTTCGACGGATTCCGCTTTATCCACTTTACCGTTTATCACCTTCACACTTTATCACCTTTGCATTTTATTACCTTTACACGTTATCCACCATAAAAAATTCGAGGGAGAAAAATAGCTTAAATTGACACTCACCTATACATGATTTTTTCCAAAATTTTTCGACATTTTACCCTTTATCCACTTTACACTTTATCACCTTTACACGTTAT
>SCLG01000012.1:1154394-1170372 GCA_004367875.1 Oikopleura albicans | reverse complement strand
GAGTTGAGCAACAATTTCGAGTTAAGTTTTACTTGTGTGCAGAGGTCGGCAGATTTTGTAGGGTAGGTTACAAAAAATATCAAATCCGGCCGACCTCTGCTGGAGTGTCAAAAAACTGCCGACCTCTGCTATTGGGTTTTCCCATCATTTTTACACCTTAATGATGCCGTTCTTGAAATGCTGGCTGCTAACGTGACAAAAAACAATCAAGATTCTTGTTGTTTCAGATTTCAAATGAAAATTATGGTGTTTAGGCGACTCAAATGAGTTCCTGTCTTTTTTCTCGACTATAATGATGCTGACTGCCATAATGTCGTGGAAAAACTTAAATGACGCTGTTATTTTCCTTATGTTTGCAAATGACGTCATAATTAATTTTTGGGGTTGAAAATGATCATTTGCAAAAAAATGGATTTTCGATATTTGGTTCGCAAGTGATCAAAGTAAAACGGGTTCTAATGAGAACGTTTTCTTTCGATGAAATAAAATTCTAATAATTTTAAAGGAAAATATAAAGGCATTAAATTTGGCCTAAACTTTTTTTATTCTGATTAAAATTTAGAGCCTTTGAAAAGCACTTTAAATAAATGCCTAAATTATTTTCAATTATCCAGGGACTCATTTTCCTTTTGTTCAAACTGTGACCACTTTTGTGCGAATCGTTTCACGGTTTCGTTTTTGGACCTTCAACATTGAAACTTGCGAAAAAAAGGCCGCATTCATTTTCGGGCTTTTTCATCACGAATATCTGTTTCCATGTCATTGGTCCTTATATGCATTTTTTTCGCGCCAAAACACTCCTTTAATTATTTTGGGCCAAAATCCCATTTAATCAAGAACCAATTTCGCCAAGTTATAGAATTTAAAAAGTTAGTAAGAAAATGTAGAAAAGTAGAATTCCCAAACTGTAGTGAGCTCTAGAATTTTCTGAAGGTGATATTTTTTCAAACCTTGAAAAAATTCTAGAGGTCACTGCATAGATTTTGAGAGTTCTATTTTTCCACATTTTCTTACTTACTTTTTAAGTTCTATAATTTAGAAAATTTGGTTTTTGATAAAATGGGTTTTATTGGCCCAAAATAATTATAGGACCGTTTGGACGAGAAAAACTGCTTAATAGGGACCGATGACATGCAAACAGATATGGAAGGAATTCTGAGAACGAAGATGCCCCATTTTCATAATTTTCATAATTTATGGTGAGGTTGTGGTACAATTTTTGTATGGTCTAAAATTATCCAAAAAATGGCATCTCATATCCGATTAAGTTCATTCTAAACGGCTTTGCGTGAACGAAAAGAGAGTAACTAATAACCCTAAAAACGTTTTTGATTTCAAGTTAGAAGCGGCTGCAACTGCTTGAAATCTTACCACCATGACGTCAGTCGTCGAGCCAAAAAAATAAAGATTTTTATTTTATTCTGTCGCTTAACTTTTGCCAATTTTTTCTTCTTTGCGGAATTACTTGACAGACTTTTTTTGATAAATAGGGATTTACGTGACCGATTTTTACGCATAAATAATGGTCCATGAGGGTTGTGGCGCATTTGGATGGGATCATGATGAATTAGGCCGTTTAGATGGACAAGCTTGTGCAGTTTTGCTCATTGTTAATCGAAGGATTGCATTTGTGTGAATGAATGACACGCTTGTGGTATTTTCAAGAGGCAGATCTCGTCAAATGAAAATCAACAAAAAAGGCATGTCTTTATTCCCGTTCAGTAGCAAATCACCAAAAACAAAGGCGGGGGATCGAATCTAGCAACAACATTTGTTGCGAGTTCTTTACCTCCAACAATTTTACGTTTAAGATATTTGTTTTCTTGGCATACATGAAGTCTCAACAATAAAATAAAACTATTCTACTTTAAAATGAAACTTTTCGAAAACGCATAAGTTAATAATTAATCTTAGATATTCGGGGCGTAACGAACTCATCGTTTATTTTAGACCTTCAAAAAATTCTAGCGTCCGCTTTAGACATTTTTGAAAGGCAATTTTAAAACTTTTTCATAGTAACTCTTCGAGGTGTACAATTTGGCAAAATTAGTTTTTTTTGTTATTATGTTTTATGTTTCAAAAAGCGATGAGTTCAACTACTCCCATATATTCTTGTTAAAGTAAACTTGGACTATATTTAAATGCTAATCAATTTGAACCTCTGCTCATCAAAAAAATTTAGAATGGCTATAATCGGATATGCTTCGCATTTTTTTTTTGTCGAATTTTTAACGAGAAATAGAAAAAAAATGAAGCGCGACATCAAATTACACTGGAAGTTTGGGACCTAAGCAGGGCTCGGCGTGTGTTTGGACAAGGCGAATTGATTGCAGATGGTGGTGAGCCTAATCTAAACGTATCGATCAGATCATCATGGTCAATTTATGAATTCACCTGAGGATAATTGAATCATGACCTAACATGCAACGCCCCACCCCGTTACGTTACATTCACGAAAACGNTGAATAAAGTATGTTTGGTTTAAAGTGTAAGTGGTCAGAAGTTGAAGTGAGCGAAAGTTATTTGAGAATAAAGTCAAATTGGTCAAAAGGTTAATCGGTCGAAAACTTTCGCCCGATTAACCTTTCGCCAAAAATAACAACAGACCGATTCAGACGGTGCCTGTCTTTATTCCCGTTTAGTAGCAAATCACCAAAAACAAAGGCGGGAGATCGAATCTCGCAACAAAATTTGTTGCGAGTTCTTTGCCTCCAACAATTTTACGTTTAAGAAATTTGTTTTCTCGGCACACATGTAGTCTCAACAATAAAATAAAACTATTCTACTTCAAAATGATAAAGTTAATATGTTTTTTTTTAACGCTTAATCTTAGATATTCGGGGCGTAACGAACTCATCGTTTATTTTAGACATTCAAAAAATTCTAGCGTCCGCTCTAGACACTTTTGAAAGGCAATTTTCAAACTTTTTCATAGTAACTCTTCGAGGTCTACAAGTTGGTAAAATTAGTTTTTTTTTTTAATTTTCGCCCAAAAACCGTATGTTTTATGTTTTAAAAGGCGATGAGTTCAACTTCTCCCATATATTCTTGTTCAAGTAAACTTGGACTATATTTAAATGCTAATCAATTTGAACCTCTGATCATCAAAAAAATTTAGAACGGCTATAATCGGATATGCTTCGCATTTTTTTTTTGTCGAATTTTTAACAAGAAATAGAAAAAATGAAGCGCGACATCAAATTACACTGGAAGTTTGGGACCTAAGCAGGGNNNTCGGCGTGTGTTTGGACAAGGCGAATTGATTGCAGATGGTGGTGAGCCTAATCTAAACGTATCGATCAGATCATCATGGTCAATTTATGAATTCACCTGAGGATAATTGAATCATGACCTAACATGCAACGCCCCACCCCGTTACGTTACATTCACGAAAACGGAAATTTTTATGAAAATAAACGTCGGGTTCAACGAGGAAAGTTTTGGAATGTGTCGCAATGAGGGTATCTTGAATCGCATCCACCAAAAGCAGTCAATTATTGACTGTCAATAAGTTGATTATAATAATTGCAGGAACAATTCACACTTTTCCATTTTGGGCCTTTTTCCGGTTTAGAAGACTAGATTGATATATTCTATGGGATCACGTTTACACCATGTGAGCTTCTATTTCTAATTGTCGTTTTATGGAGCTGGAATGCCTTGATTCAATTTCCACTTATGGTTGAACTTAACTTATTTCATTGGATTAACCTTGAGCTCATACAACTCTTAATTCATTACTTTTTGTGACAAAAGCTAATTATTTAAACTTTTTTGTAGTGAGACTATAATGGTGTTTTGCATCAGAATGACGTATTGCAATTGTACAACTTCTTGTCGAGTTTATAAAATTGGGCTAGCGGCATGTTTTTTGGAAAAAAGGGAGCCAAATAGACCAACGAGCGGGCAAAGTGGTCGGATAAAGGGGCAAGATAAACCGGCAAAGGGTGTCAAAATAAAAATAAATAGTTGACAATTTTCTTGAAAATTCCCGACCAGATAACTGCGCAGTGCATAGGCAGAGAAGTTGGATTTTTTTTTGTTCCAAGTCATGATCAAATTAAGGAATAAGCGATAATTTCCGCCAGATAACTGCGAGGGGTGTAAACTATCGCAAAATATGGTCGGGTGCCAATATATAAAGGTCTCCCGTATTTGTAATTTTAGGTACTCGAAAGATTCTACTGAAAAATAGATAAAAACTACAACTTGTATACTTCCTCCGAATCCATTTTTAATATCCCACGTCGGTAGAATTTACGAAAAAAACGTTAAATAATCCTTTGGGTTACTAAAAAAAACTTCCCTGCCACTTGGTGATAAAAAAGCTAATCCAAATGAGCAAAACGAGGAAATTTACTTTTCAAAATGGAACTTAGAAATTCACCAGAATCTTATATTACTCAGCAGTACATGAAATTGTGGTCCATTGCCGGATTACAAGGGGCACGAGCCACTTCGCTATCTGTAAAGATTAACATGTCAGAGTCGATATATTTTTTCGTTTGCGATTTGGAATGATTACAGTCCGAGGGAATGTGAAATCGAAATCCCTTCTGATAATCCAAATGCTGATAAGACGGATAACATACATATGGTATATTCAAGAGTAGCGATTTTAATCACGTTTTATAGGCCCTTAAAATATACATATGATAGGACTATATAACATATGAGCCATATGATATGGCTTAGGTTGTATCATTCCCAATTATCTTACCAAATACCCTACACAATTATTTTAACAAAATTCAATTATCTTAACACTTTTGGAGAAAAAAACAATTGTCAAGATAACTGGTTAGGTTAGGTATTTCATGTACAAAGCATTTATTTCATGTTATTTTTATGGAAAATTTATCCCCATAAAGACGATGCCTGTAGTTTGAAATTTAGAAGGTTTGCAGAAAAATTACCTTGTTTACGTTTTCTCAAGCATTAAGTGCGATAAATATTTGTTGTTTTGAATTTAAATTTGAGGCTTTATGGGATGTACATCATCATCTCGCTGTGATAAACCGCATTTGGTTACAATAGCATAATTCAGGATTGACGTTAACTAACGCCATCTAAAGGATTCTTTACATCTGTCGAAACGTGATATTACATCCGTTAAGGTTTCGTGTTGGATTTTATCTTGAAAGTTTCACACAGGGCTTAGCAAGAACGGCTTGTTTAAACTTAAGCCAGTAAAAATTGTCGGCTTAATTAAGCCCAAAAACAAATTACGGTCATTTCGAAAAAATGTCGATTAGGAAAAACCTTTGCTTTTTAATCTAAAACATAGTCTATGGTCCTGGACTATAGATCCTATGAAAATTCTAGTCCAGACTATTGACCATAGTGTATGAGAGAAGATTACTACTTGAATTCGACTCCCCCTGTATACTGAATATTTGGTCGGGTGAACAATCATTTTGTTGTATTTTTTTAGAAAAATTTTGGTCGTCGTTTGACAGCGTAGAGATGAAAAAAAAAATTTATGTGACTTTATTTTTTGGCTGGCAATTTGCTTGTTTCGCAATTTAAAACGCGAAATCACCTGAAGTGGCTAAGAAAGCGTGACATCAGAATTTCATTGAGCAAGCCATGGACCCGTAAACAGCCTAACGCTCCACTAAACCGCTTGTTGATTTGTTGAACTTGAAAAACGCTTTGTAGGGGCGAAAATTGGATGCAAATTTAACAAATGCATCAGTCAAACGTGGCAATCGTATTTATTTAGAATAAGGGGGCTAATACAGTCAGGTGCACACAGCTTTACACCAGTTCAAAGCGCATTCCGGTCATGTGAGGGAAACATTCATGAACAGTGTTACTTTTCCTTTTTGTTTTGCTTAACTGACAGGTTTAATTCGGGAATAATTTATACCGAAAAAACAAAGTTCTGAGAGTTAAGTATGCGATTTTTGAAGTTAACTTAAAGTTATACTATTTTACGAAAACTTAATAACTATAATTTATAGTGAAAAAACAAAAAAAAATATGGCGGTTACGTGTTTAAAATCCAAAATCGGGCTAAGTCTAAAGACGTAAAATAAAATGAACCTACGTTTGCTTTCAGAATTTTCCATTCAAATAATTTAAGCCCTCGAAATCAATTTTGCTTTTTACTGCAACCTAAAAAAGTTTCCGAAGCCTCCGGTCCTACGGTTTTTTTTTAATTTAACGATGATCATTTGTATAAATTATAGGCTATAGCCTATTGGTCAATCTAAATATAAAATCACCCGATCATAAGGTCTCCATGAATCAAAATATACAAATTATCAGTGGTTAATTTAACCCGTCAATTGTTTTAATTTTTGGCGGACGGTTAGCGGAATATCAACGAACCCTATGTATAAACAACATAACATTTGGTCATTTGTTTCGATCCTTACTTGTAGTTTTTGTACAAATTTTACTAACGACTTGTGTTTTTTTTTGTTATTCGATTACGTTTTCACCGCGATTTACATGCGTAAGCGAAACTCAGGTGAGATGCTACTGTATGGTTAACGGTAATGTTTAAAGCACGAATGATTTATATGACGTTTTTTGGGCAGTCGGTTGTATAAGAAGACGAACTCAGAGCGCAACGTTGAACGTGTCAAAAACAGTACCGAATTATGCGATCATCAATAAATTCGAGCGGGAGAAAGATTACGAGAAGTCTCCGGCTGTCAGAGACGTATTTCATGCGTTGCGAACTCCCATTCATCAATACTTCTGATTACACGAACACCGTACAAAACTAACAAAATAGGGGTGAGAAAAATAAAGTGTCGAAAATAGAGGTGAGCACGTAAATCATAACACGTTTTTCGTTTCGAATATGCATGAACCATAAATTTATTAGGTGTATATGTAGTATATATAGTTACTATCTGCACTCCCTGTGCACTTATCTTGCCAAAAGCCTGATGGTGCACTTATCTTGCCAACTTTTTCCAAAAATATTTTCCAACACATGCGCTTACGCACTGTGCACTTATCTTGCCAAAAATTTTTAATACCCCATAAATAGCTTGAGCATATATAAAACGGTGTAGTTTTCACAAATAAATATTAAATTCTCAATATCTCTTTTTTAGTTCAATGGACATGCGATAAGAATGTTTTTGTTTTTTTCGCCATTTAATCTAAAAATTTTTCAACAAGTGTACATGAGATTTATTTTTTAGAATTTTTTAACGTTACACTTACACTAAAATCCGAAACAGAGCTTCAAAATATTCCAGATCGTGCATTTATCTTGCCAAATCTTTGAAAATCCTTGATTTCCAGCTAATCCGCCTACGCCATGTGCGTTTATCTTGCCAGTTGCACTTATCTTGCCAATTTTTGGGTCCGCGAATGTGCAAGATAAGTGCACAGGGAGTGTATTCGACACAATCAATTGACATTCATTTATTGGTATATCGTTTAGCGCTCGAACAAAATGTTTGGTCATGTTTGGAACATAAAATTTGGTCATTCGTTATAAATTATAAAGAGAATTTGTCATGAAAATGGTGCTAAAATAACAAAATAAAAAAGTTTGAGCTTTGGCCAATGGCGACTACGCTCAACAAACAAAAGTGATGAGCAATCGATGGAGATCCTCTTCGAGCGAGCTGATTGGTCGGCCCTTGCCGAAAAGACTCTTTTTCTGTGTCAATTGGCCAACAGTCAAACTGAGCACCGTTTTCATATCAAATTCCTCCTTAATTTACAATTTGTAGACAATTTATCTTGTTTGATATGTTACATACAAGCAGTGTTCCGACTTTGACAATGATGAAGCTTTTTTGTTCTATACAGACTAGGGTAACTCTGAATTAGACTATGGAAAATGTACATGTTAAAATTACCGTATGTTATGTTAAAATGGTATAGTTTTGTCACATTGAGAATGAGTTTTCTGTACACATTTCAAAATACTAAATAGTATACATAATAAAAGAAAAAAATACAAATTGATCGATTTTCTAAACAAATAACCCTCATTTTTTTTTTTGGTAAAATAGCCCGTGGTAGCCCTAGCAGGAGCTATTCGGTAATGGCGTTTCACGACTCACTTTCCGTGAACCAATTCTTCAATCAAACAATGGTGACGAAATGGCGTTGGAATTTTACTTTTGAATTTATAATTTATTTTCCAGCTTCTTCCGCGTCGCGCACTAAGTCCCCTTTCATGTTGCACAAGACGAAATTACGCAATTACTTGGCGGACGAGAAGTTTGGGGGCGACAGTTAGGCGCAAAATACTGTACAAAAGTTGTACATCGTATCGTAAAACTTTAAGTTGACCTTCGAAATCAGTTAACGACGTTGTCATATACCGTGTTAGTACTTTCTTATAAGGTACAACGTGTAAAAGGTACAACGGATAATTGGCCTAAGATGCATTCTGAATAACGTTTATTTTGTGANGTCAATTTTTGCCGTGATTTTAGTCAATTTTTGCCGTGATTTTCGCGTGATTGTGATTGAAACGTTTGTGATTTCCGTGATTTTGTAATCGCTGATATAGTGTTCCGGACACTATGGAGAATCAAAAAATCCCAAAAATCATTTGTTTTATCCGCTGGTATGCGGCTGCATGCGCAAAATTTGCTGCATTTTCAAGAGGCATCAGATTCTGGTTCTCACGAAATACTCCTTGCGCCAATTTACTCGGTACCCCTGTATAGTTATCTGTGTTTCTCGTTTTTTTTTGGAGACGGATGTATTTTAATAATCGATGTGATCTACGGGATGTTGGCGCCAATGGTGAATTTTTTGTCCTTATTGTGGACCAAAATAGTATGACGGGTATGACACATCCGACGGTAAATATGTTAAAAATTTCCTAGACAAATTAGACTGATTAACTTAATGACTATTTTTTTCGTATTTTCTTATTTGTATAATTGTTCTTGGAAGCATGGCACGCGTGTATTTCATACACAAACAGATTGTTTCATAACGACCAGGGTCGGAACCGGAGCTCGGGGTGGACAAGGACGGACATTCGTCCAAGAAACATCTAATTTTTTTGTGAAGCTAATTCTATTATTATCGGCCACAGGAGTTAAGGGGTACGTGGTATCAATAAATGAGCAAATTGTTCGTAACAATGAACAACACCCCGACCGTGTTCTAAAAAATAATGCTATTATTGAGGCATAACAAAAATAACCAATTTTTTGTCAGAAACGGGAACATAATTACATTAACAATTTTTTACATTTTATACCGCTAGTGTTAGCTACAATTTACATATTAGGAATTTGCGGGAAAATACTAAATTCGTTAATACGTATACAAATCCACCCCTGCGCAGTTATGTTGCCNTTGTGAAGCTAATTCTATTATTATCGGCCACAGGAGTTAAGGGGTACGTGGTATCAATAAATGAGCAAATTGTTCGTAACAATGAACAACACCCCGACCGTGTTCTAAAAAATAATGCTACCATTGAGGCATAACAAAAATAACCAATTTTTTTTTGTCAGAAACGGGAACATAATTACATTAACAACTTTTTACAGTTTATACCGCTAGTGTTAGGTACAATTTACATACATGTATTAGGAATATGTGGGAAAATACTAAATTCGTAAATACGTATACAAATCCACCCCTGCGCAGTTATGTTGCCGGCACTTATGTTGGCGAAATGTAATATTTCGTCATATTTTCCATGATCGAGACTTGTTAATCATAAGTAGAAGATGTTTTAAATCTTTATTTTCCAGATATTTCGTCAAATTCTCACATTTTCAATGGTATTTTTTACGACTAAATATAGATACAGTTTTTGTCAGATATATTGTAAACATGGAATTCTAGAATGTTGTGAAATGGTACAATTTATACCATATGGCCGAAACAAATTTATGGGGCACCTATTTGCCCAATAAGTTATTGGCAATAACTTATGGCAAACGTATTATTTTATCTGTTTTCTGAAACAGACGGTGAAAGATTAGGTCAATTATAAGGCCACAAGAATGTATTTTTGAGAAAACGGGAAACCGACACGCTGAGTTCCCCGAGAATTAGATGCCTACACATGGTTAGGTCGAAAATCCCCTCTAAAACGACAGTTTCTAGAACGCGTAAAAACAATCAGATTTCGAGCGTTTTTTTTTTCTAGAGGATTTTGGTCGACACCTCTTGAATAAAAAAAATAGTCACACCCCGATAATGTGGCAATTAATGTATTCTTACTACTGCCATGCACTTTGCAGCTTGTATAATAAAGATAGCAATCGAAAAATAGTGTTGTGTTCCTCGTACACTATTCATTTTGCGAAAATCACTATTTGTTCAACATAACTTAAATTGAGGTTCGAAACAAAAATAATGATTACGTTTCGTCCAGTATGGTCTTTTGTCTTGTTCATTCAACTTTTTTTTTCTGACCGTTATTTGGTTAAATAAACTCGTGAGTTGAACCTGTTTTTTGGTTGCTAACGTGAATTCAAATGGTTAAATTTTCTTGAAAACTGAGGTACACATTTTTTGGTTGTCGACAAAATGTCGAGAATCATAGTTTCAAAAAACGGCTTGTTTATAAAATAGAAAAATAAACGTGTCGAGATTGAAAAAGTGGATTCATTATTTTTGTGACACTTGACGTCATTATTCTCATTTTTTTCAGAAAAAAATGAAACACTTTTAACTTCTATAGAATTTAACCATGTAACCTTTTTCGGAAGAGTTTCATGTATTAAATTATTACCGTAACATTCATAAAAAATCTATATCCCGTTTTATTTTAAAACGCCTATAGTCTATGGTATACGTTATAGTCTATGTTTAACAGAATATATAGGAAACATTTTCTCAAAAATTTCTTGAAAGTTTTATCAATTGTAAAATGTTCATTTACAATGGTTATTTTAAGTTTTTGGTTAATTGTATCTCGCGAAGGCGTGGGTTTACATTACCAATCAAAAATTCAATAATTGAAATTAAGCGTCCAATCATTGAGCTGTATTTGTAGCAACTTTAACAATGGTAGTTAATTTTAAAATCACATTCCTGGTCTCACCGACTATTTCTATAGTATGAGTGTGTAACTCAGCTATTCATCCAAATTCCCGTTAAATATTGTTAACGTTAAACGTCTTAAACGTTATTTATGAGCTCAATAACGAGCTCCTAACGTAAAAATGCAGTTACGAGCTGTGTATTGCATAATGTCTGATGTTTGGGTTTTTCTGCACACAGAGTGCTTATTACCGACATTAGCTATTCGTTTAACGATATCTTCTGGACTCGAACTTATTCATTACGACTATTTTTGGAGCAGTTTTCTTTCTGATTTTTGCTTTGATCTTTAAAAAAAATAATGAAATGGTTATCGACTAGGCGGTTGAAATATGACGGTTGAAAGTTAAAAGAACCGGTTTGGCATTTTTAAGGTTCAGACATGTCACATGGTCATTCGAAAAAAATCGTAAATGTTCTGTTTCTGCAAATAAATCGGCAAGAACAATAAATCTTTATGAATTCTAAAACTGAAACACAAATAAGAATTTAATAAATGAAACCTAACAATTAATCAAGCACATTTCTTCAGAAAAATGTGATTTCATTTAGATTTTACTATTTTTCATTTAGATTTTACTTTAAGTAATAATAAAGCCGTCCTTAAGTAATAATAATTAATAATTAACGGAGTTAAATTATCAATTATTTCAATTTATTTAATTTAAATGAACCAACAAGTTATTTTGTTTGCTATTCGGGTACCAATTTTTTATTGAAATTAATCGTAACCAAGAGAAGTCAATACAAAATATATTAAACATATTAGCGTTATGATTTAAATTAGTTTTATATCAAAATAAAATGACGTATTTCGGACTTGATTTTAAAGTGAGAATGTTTGTTTTTTCAATTTGTACCATATTTTTCTACATATATATATATATAAACGTTATGAAATAGTGTTATGAAATATATCTTTCGAAATTTGGTCCGTGTAATTAAACACATGTTCGATATCGTAATGACGATGAAAAATGTTTTAATGATCGGAAGAAACGGTTGTAATGGAACACGTGGGTAAAAGGTGAGACTCCAATATTTCCAATACTAGTAGTAATTATACACGTAATTTAACCATGCAAGCCTGGCAAGGTCAACACTTTGTCCATTTAACTCGTAGTAGACTGTTTCCTGGGACTTTTTCGCAAATCTTAACAATAAATCTTTACAATAAACAAGCCGAATTATGAATTTATTACAAAATTATGACGAAATATAACATTTCAGCAAGACAATTGCGAAAAGGGTTTACGTAATTTGTTTGTTACAAAATTATTCGTGTGAAAAATATCAGAACGTAAAATTATGTTCACCAAACAACAAAATTGAATCAGAATTAATATAATCTATATAATCTGATATATATATTATTATATTGAAAATAAAACGAAATCATCAGTAATCTCTGAGTTTGCCACGACAGCAATTTACATTTCGCAAATTACAACATTTGCAATTATAATTATCGAATTCAAAAAAAAAATCAAATTTACGAAATTGACTGGGAGCGAGTGAGAGTTAAAAGTGCTTATTTAATCATAGTCATTGGCGTTCGATTAGATTCGAAAAAATAAATCAACGAAAATTAGGATTTAACGAATATTATTAAACTTTGCTTTCCTTTGATTTCGGATCATCAATCTTGTTTCGATCATGTCCGTTACACTAAAATGATAAAGTCACGAAAATCACTGGCAGAATTATGTAAATATTCAGGTAACGTCCTAATTGTGATAGTTTCAGAATATAGGGTAGTATTTTTCAATCTTTTATATACAATTCTACATCCCAAACCCGTTTACATAAAAAACGTCTAAATGGCTTCGCAAAGTCGGCTTATATTTTGACATAGTTAAGCTTACCTAATATGAGCCAAAAAAGTTTTGGCTTAGCTTATGTAAGACAAAAAAAGTTTTCGCTTTAAGCTAATAGCTTAGTTCATGTAAGAAGAATTTGTTTTTGGCTTAGCTTAGCTCAGCCATCAAGTTTAGTGTGCCCAGTGTTTGGCGAACCTAGTCTTCCGAAATTGCGACGACCGCTATCGACGACCGTCGACGGCGTCCTTACCGCAATTTGAGAAATCATCGACGAACGACGACCGATTTTTTGTTTCACTTCTTTCTCATATCATAAATTTGAATATTTATTTTTTAGTACTTTCGGAACGAGCCCTATTTATCACATAGCCATCAAACTAGTTTAAACTCTATTTTTATTCCAAAATTTGGCCAATTTGACAAATTATAACCATGATAGCCCAAATCAACGATATATTGGAGAAAACAAAACATATAAACATAATCCAGCCCAGAATTGCGTAAATGGCTTGATATGGTAATGATATGTTTTGTATGTTCCTATTTTGACTACATATACAACGTCAGTCGCCATTTAATGGCACACATGGCCCCATTCTCGACCCTATTTTCGGTCAGCGATCGTGTTTTGACTTTCAGAATCTCTCTCTCTGGGGAGTCCCCAAAACAAAATCAAAGAAAGATAACCGACGNTAGTGCCCGATATTTTCAGGTTCGCGAAATACGAGAAAATGGCCGGATAAACCCATTCGCGGATACAAACTAACAGCACAAGTGGCCTGATAAACCCTCAGGTGGCCTGATAAACCCTCAGTGCGTGGGCGGGATTGGCGAAAAATTTTTGGGAAAAAAAGTGGCCTGATAAGCGCACGAGCGGGCAAAGTGGCCTGATAAAGGGGGGCCTGATAACCCCTCAAGCGGTGTAGTTAAAACTCATGTTTGATATTTTCATTCCAAAATTCGGCCAAATTGACAAATTATAACCATGGTAGCCCAAATCAGCGATATATTGGAGAAAACAAAACATATAAACATAATCCAGCCCAGAATTGCGTAAATGGCATGATATGGTAATGATATGTTTTGTATGTTCCTATTTTGACTACATATACAACGTCAGTCGCCATTTAATGGCACACATGGCCCCATTCTCGACCCTATTTTCGGTCAGCGATCGTGTTTTGACTTTCAGAATCTCTCTCTCTGGGGAGTCCCCAAAACAAAATCAAAGAAAGATAACCGACGTCCTAAACATGGCACGACTTTTTTGGCAGTACTGTTATGATAAGAAACGTCACAACATGTTAGTAGAGATCAAGGTCGATTTTAATCAAGATTGCAATTGACCGATGCGGTTAAAATTGCAAGACCGTTTTTGTGCGACTCTATTTTTACACCTAGATTTAAAAAAACTCACCGAATAAATGGGGACATTAATAACACATTCATGTCGATATAAAAGGCCTTTTTATAAAGCCGGCGTTAGATGCATCATCTGCACCATTATGTTAACCATAAACGGTGTTGAGCAGTTATCCGGCAGGTTAACATTGCCAATACTTATTGATCTGAAAAGTACGTGCAAAGAGTACGTGACGGCATTTGCCAGGCCCGTCTTAGGCGTTCTAGAAGAGCATTTTAACTTTACGGCTTTGAGTTAGGAGATAATTGGGGTGGAAGTAAATCCGCGTCAACTACTTTCCAATAAAAAAATCCGATCACAGACAATCTGGCTTATCACACATCAGTGAAATTGGCGGGTTAGCTCGCGGTGCCTAGCAATTCGCGCAATTGTCGCGGAAACGGATTGATGTAATCGCTTCAATCGGTCCAGTTTTCCTTTCGATTCGATTTTTGCTTGTGTCTAGAGGGGTACTCATTAATACTTCATGTCAAAATCAGTATTTTGAGCACGTTCCCAATACCATATGGATTCTCTGACGCCGGTAATGAGATAGACAATCATGATTGTTATCACGCATTTGAAATACAAACACATTTTTCTCAAATGACGATAACGATAAATCACCAAGGTGGAAATTAAATCGTTAAAAAAGCATAAGGCCCCACCTTGTGAAAAACAAGTACAATAAAATTGTGGTTATCAGCGAATTTTGATAGTATCGTTAGCCCAAAAATTCACGACAATTTCGAAAATGTGAAGTTCCGTGATCAAAAATGTAAAGTTATGCGCATTGTCAGAACAGAACGGGTCATACCACTGCTAAATTAAGTAAAATACGCCACACCATTTGAATTAACACAAAACTGGATAGGGTTAAAACCCTCGACAAAAATTTGTAATAAAATGTTAATTCTAAAGCAAATAATTATCTCTAATACAGTTGGTGTGGTAACAAAGTGACACTTTCTTTGTCGATTTTTTTGTCAAAAACTGTCACTTCGTTTCACTCCGTTCCGTCACCTTTTCCAAAAAAATTCCAACAAGTGTCACTTCGTTCCCTCACTGTTATAACAGTTTTATCGCTAGTAAAATGTTACTTCGTTACCACAACAATAATTTTTCCGTTTTTATTTTACAGTTGCATCGCTCAAATGACAACCACAACCAAATCGAAAAATAATTGATATTGGTTTGAAATGGTATTCATTGAGTTTTCACGCTATATTACTGTAACTGTAAAATTCCCTATAATAAATGTCTCAAACTATGCGCAGGTACCAACTCTTTGCAAAAGAATGATTCATCCTACGAAAATTTTCTAATGTGTGTAATTTGTCCACATTTATCATTTAAGTCTCAATTGACACCCGAAATATGTGTTTTTAGTCTAAAAAAACTAAATGCACTTATCGTAACTAATCTCCATTTTGCGTTTAAATTTTCATCTCAAACGACGCGTAATTTATGAAAAATGCACACAAATTTGATCCGATAATTTTGTTTTCTATTTCATTAACTTTTTAAGTGTTGACTCAACACTGTTGAGTCAACTAATAACCGGATTTTTAGCGTCAAAAACAAAATGATGACAAAACTACTTGAGGGATTTCAATTCTTCTAAACACTGACTAGTAGCCGAAGTTTATGTCAGTTTAATAAAGTAATTAATTTTTTTTCGCGAAACATAAATTTATATTTGAGTATAATTATCGTTTTTTTTTATTTTGATATTCCCCGCGAACCCCCCCC
>SCLG01000012.1:1131047-1141087 GCA_004367875.1 Oikopleura albicans | reverse complement strand
GAATTCGTGGTTGATGTTGTGGTATTCTAGGGACTTCATCATCACTTAAATAGTATCAACTTACGATACAGCCGAAATACGGTATCAAACCGATAAATGAAAAAAATCAATTGTTTTACACTTAAAATCTTAAAAATCAAAAGTCTTCACGTGTTTAAGGTAATATTTATGAGGTGGCCTTCTAACCAAAAATCGAGAAAAAACGAGCGCGGGCTGAGTGTAAATTTTATATGGGAATAATTTTGGCGTGGGGTACGAAAGAAGTTGTATTTTGGGTAGTTTCGCGACTACATGGTTTGGTTGCGAATTGTTGTTCAAAATTTGGTTGCGAAATGACGTTTTGGGTGAGGTCACTATTTTTAGGTGGAAAAAATTATCGAACAACCTTGTCTAAAACAGAGGTCGGCAAAAATTGTAAAAAAGTGGACCCAAACCACACCTAGTGGACCCGAATTGGACCCTAATTGGACCCTGCTGGACCATAGAAAAATTAGGGTCCATGGAAAAATTAGGGACCATGGAAAAATTAGGGTCCAATCGGGTCCATTCGGGTCCAATCGGGGTAGGGTCAAAAAGTGCCGACCTCTGGTCTAAAACATCATATGGTCGTGACCAAATGGTTGCGAAATCAAATTTTGAACAAGGATTCGAGACCAAATGTGTGGTCGCAAAAGTACTCATAAACGGGTTTTTTCGCGACCATTCTTGTATCCTTCATAAATTATGGTGAAGAATTATGGTCCATAATTATTTCCAGACATTATTTCACCACAACTTATAAGTTACAGCGTTAACATTTGAACCCTATAGCGGTTATGTCACAAGGTCCATTAATCTTCCAAGTGAGTCTTGAAAGTAACTGTTTAGTAATTGGACAACTGTCAAATTGTAATTACACATCTTGAAGTTTGGTATTCAAGTAATGCATTGTTATCCATGTAAGACAAATTAACATACAGAACTGTCGTTTAGTTCAGTTTTACGACGTTAATTAACTGTTAACAGTTTTCTTTTGTCAAAAAATATGGTCTTGTAGGTCATGTAATATGCAGTTATATAGATGAAGCGTATGTTCCAATTAACTCGCGGGATTCCAGATGTACGGTCTGGCCCATTTGCGCTGAATAAAATTTGATGACATCTACTAATCGTACAGCTTTTTGATGGCAAATAACTGCTCTGTAGGTCAAATAGTCTTCCTGTATATGTCATAGGTTTTTTTTCAAAAATGATAAGACAACTGAGCATTGTGTACGTAAAACGGCGAAATATTAGAATTCTAGATATCTGGGTGCAAGATAACTGCGTAGGCGAAAATTTAAGAATGAAATTTAAGAAATCTGACATTTCGGCACGATAACTGCTCGTAAAATAACTGCACAGGTGATGTCAAAGGTAGAATTGGGAGTAGAAACTCGAAAAAGTTCGAAAAAAAAAACACAAAAAACATGCATTTCGGTGAATAAAAACGCATACTTGAACGATTAGTATAAACTTCGTAATTCTTGAAATTATGGTTTATTACTCGGCAAAAACAAAGTAGTTATGAATTAAATTTTGAATATGAATTCCTGAAGGTACAAACTCAAGACGGAAAAAATGTGGAATGTTATCTGTACAGATTCTTCCATGCACTTAACCGACCCGATTATGACCACGGTGAATTTATGGCCAAGATCATGTTCTCAACATGAAAATAGAATTATAAATAGTTTGTTGCAAGGGCTACGAAAGATTCACTACCTCGTAAAAAGCTTTTGGTAAATAAAAATTTGTTTTAAACTGATTTTTTTTTTTTGACATGATGAAACCATTTCTACAAACTAAGGGCCTCTGTTTTCAAAAATATTTTTTTCGAGTAAAAAAATTATGTTTTGCAGAAATTTACAAACAATTTTTTTCGCGCGATATCTTTAGACAAAATGCGCGCAACGTCGACCGATAATCTCGCATGAACCAAAAATTGCGCGCATGGCCTCTTTATAAATACCCCGCACAAATTTATGCGCGCCAGATTCATGTGAGATGGAAAATTTCGCAATTAAAAAGGCGTGCGAGTTTGGGGTCACCAAATCTTACCCTATCGTCGCTAATCTTAATAATTTGTAACAGTTCACTATATTTTGCTCTGACGCAAAAAAAATTGAAATAGCGCTCAGGAAGATCATAATACCATATCAGCGATAACTTTTTGTAAATGCTGCCCGAATGATAAGCCCCTTATCAGACACTTTTCATATTCGAGACTGAACAAAAAAAAAATTCGAAACATTCCGTCATTTCGTTAACCCTTAAGCTAGGTAAATTTCAAGTGCTCATCGGGAAGTCTTACCCGACTGAGCTCTACTTGACCATATCCGATGCACCACATGTCTAAAATGGTGGTTAAACCGATTTGGCGCGGTTTTTATCTAATTCTTAGTTCCTCGAAATGGACCAATCCTTATCAAAGACAGCCTCTGACATAGTTTTTGTTATGGAGATTTAACGTGTGCCACGTGGCACATACAGTTTTTATCCATTTAAATATTTTTGTTTTATACTTTTCCATGATGAAAATTTTACAAAGAAAAAAACTAAAAATGATGAAGAAATATACTTTTCCATGTTTTTGCTATGATTTTTTCTGCAAAATTTTCAAAATGTTTTTTGAGTTTTTTTTTCATTTATTTTAAATTTTAGTAATCTGATTTTCATAGTGTTCACTTATTATAGTACCTTGGTCACTTATTATAGTAAGCATTTTGTTATTTCTCACATTTTTCGTCTAATTTAGAAAATTTTTAAGTTAAAAAATTGGCGTTTATCAAACACTTGACTATCAAGAAACGAGTCGATGGCATGCTGGGTGAGATCGTGCCGCGTGATAACGCCGACCAGTTGGCCATGGTGTGTTGACACGGGCAAGTGTCTGAGGCCGATACCGCGAAGAATGGTAAATGCCTGTTCGACGCTCATGTTCCAGGTTGCCGTGTAGGGCGACGGATCCATGAATAATTCCATATCAATTACGCTGTCCAAATATTCCGCGTCTAGCTTTAACTCATACACGGACGGAAATCTGAAAATATAATTTGAGGTTTTCAAAAAATGAAATTCGCGGGGGAAGGGAGTCAACTTCTTCAGCAATGACAGATAGAGGGCACACAAACTGTAATTTATAAACCAAAAACCAATAATTGAAGAAACCTAGCTAATATCTAGAACCAAAATTCAAGCGGAATTCCTGCTCGTTAATAAGACAGTTTTTCAGAAACTTGCGTAAAATTCTCGAAAAAATATTATCAGTTCGCTAAGGCTCTGCGTAGTTATTCAGCACTATGTCACATGGTCCATGTGTTAGCCACATAAAACCCTACTCAATTGGCAGTGACCAAAAACGGAGAAACGTGAGAACGGAGAAACCTGAAGACATAGAAAATTTACATTATAGAAAAAATAAAACTTTCTAACACTCACACATATCATACAGTTTGATACGTAAATACCGTTGGTGAAATAAAAAATGGAAAAAAGAGAGTAGTTTTGGCGCTACAGAGCATTTTAGAGGCCATTTGCAGGTTTCTCCATTTTCCGAGTTTCCAACTTCCTTTTTAATTTTCGTTTTGGGGCATTTTAATTTTCGTTTGGGGCTTTAATTGAAAAAATAAAATTAGAAATCGGAGCAGTGTTTTTCTAGGTGGAAGTTTTATTCATCTCGACTTATATTGGATTATTCGGTGTTCGTTAGACCCTCACTAACTGTACCGGGGGAGTTAAGGCATTTGTCTAATATTTGAACGTTAACTCGCTTGACCCGTAAGGCTTAAGACGAGCTTCGATGACTACGGTCTGATGTGGGTGAGTTAGAGGTTGGTTTTATGTTGTAATTCTTCTAGTCTCGGGAAAGATTAGACACCTCATGCAAAACCATGATACTCAAATGATCCGCTTTTTTACGTTCAAAATGCAAACTTAAATTCAGATTGAAGAAACCGTCTTTAAAAATTAGAATGTTTTTTTGTAAGTGTATCCAAAATTCCCTATAAACCACAGACTTTTGTTAAATTTGGGCAACCGGCGGGTATACCGTATGGGGACGCTCAGACTGTGAGGGTGACGTCAGAATAGCGTTACAAATTATAGGAAAATTGGTCGAAGCCTCACAGTCTGAGAGTCCCCATACGGTAGTTGAACAGGATTTTCGGAAAATCCATACGTCATGGATCACGGTAAACTCATGCAATAATATTTTACGCAGTCGGTGGAGAAAACGTTATCGAGCGTGACCAATTACTTTTTCACAAAGTTTTACTCCGTTTAAGTCTTCAATTTTCCGACGGAAATTGTATTTCTATCGGCCCGTTTAAAACGGTAATTTCGACTTACTCTCACGATAATGCACTTTTCTACGCAAGACTCAAAACATGAAATTGGTGGAAAACAAATCAAAGTTAATCTTATACCAAAAAACAAGATAAAATGAATTTGACTTTTGTGAATGAGAACGTTTTTAGGTTCTATAAAGTTCTTCAAACATGCTTCGTTGATACCACACTAATTGTTTACATTCCGAAATAAACGTGCTAATAAAACACATATTTGGATGACTAATTTTTAGCTCAGCTCAATATTCTAAACCTTCCACATGATATGTTAAGGATGTGTCGTTGGTGGTAAAAAATACACACAAAACGTTCGAATGCGTTCCAACAACGACCATTTAGGGATCTTATACTTGTTAATTTACATTTGTGTACTCGTTAATCATTATTGGTATTATAGTTTTGAATTTATAAATTTAAAGATTCAATTTGAGCTTCAAACTAATAGGTTTTAAAATTATCTAGATAATATAATTATAATTAGTTATATCCAAAAGAGGATAAACAACCAGTAAAAAAGGCAAAGATAAATAAAATGATCGGCCCTAATTTGGAGCAAAGATATTTTTCGGGAAAAACCGACGCTCATTTCAAATAAGTTATTCGGCTTGCAGTTCGTTTTGGCAACAGGACCATTATTTGAGGGCCCTGATTTCGGGAACATCCTGTAAAAGTATTACACGATGATTGACGAGGTTATATCGGTATAACTCATGACCTACTGTACCCCCTTAAACGTGAAATGCGTGAGTCAAGAGCTCAACTTCACCGTCGACTCGACAAATTTCGACGTGCCAACTATGTCATAAAAAAATTATGTCTAATTGCGGCCAAAGCTCGAAATTAAAAGCTCCGTCAAGTGACATCGTTGCCCGTTTTGAATATTTCAAGAAGCCTCTGACCTTTTCCATCAAATTTCAACATTTAAAGTGAAGAAAAAAAAAATGCTCGGCCGTTTATTAAAATTGAATTTTTTGTAGGCTCACTTCGTGATCGTAATAATGTTTTTGTTATTAACGGATACGTTCATTTTGTTAAACGGATACGATCGCGGCGTTTAAGTTATAAAGCCATCATTTTTGCCGATGCTCTCAAAAATTAACCATACATATTTTTCATGATAATCTACACCACCCAACCAGTTATGGTAACATTGTTACGGTATAACTTTTGTAGTAAAATCCCCGCGGTGTCCCAATCCGTTAGCAAGATATCTAATTTACAGTCATATCTAACTTTGAGCCATCTGTATCTTCCAGATTAACTCTCAGGGACGCAATGGTACAAAATTGGACAGATATTTTATATATACCTATATTTGGCCTGTTAAATTTCCAAAAAAAAACTTATCATATTTTGCAGACCTCGGAAATCTCCCAATATCATTATGAGACAAAAAATGTTTTCCTCTAATTTGTTTGAGCACAGGTGGTGAGCTTTTTGTGACTAACGCAAGTGCTGGTGATGACATTGACACTGTCGTTAACGACCTGATATAATATCTAACTTCCTGCACCAGGAATGGACTAACACGCGTTTAAAGCAGTAATGACGTTGAAGATTGCTCAATCATTGATCTTTGTCGAAAAGCGTTTAGAAGCTCCTCTAGTAGGTCAAATGACGGGCATAGATGTCAACGAAAATTATTTCCAGAACAAATTAGAGGAGCGCTCTTTCCCGTACAATCCGTAACCTCTGAATACATATCGCGAAAGGTACCCTGATATGTCTTAAAACAAATAAGGCTGATCGTGTTAATAAAACACCTGAAATTATCATAAGTGGTTGATAAGCCAAGTAACAGAGCGTTTGTAAACCTAAAACGTGATTCCCACATTAACTTGCTGGTTTTATTTTTGAAACTGCTTATTGTTTGAAAAAAGTAGGTTTATAAAAAGAATATAATATTATATCATACTATATATATATATATATATAGAATATATATAAACCATGTTTCGCGTTTTCTTACTCAATTTCATAATTCGTTGTGATTAAAGAAGCTGCAAAATTTTTGTGTTCATTTTTTCCATTCAAGATTGGTTATTCTATGTTGAATTTTAGTGTCGTTATATTTAATGACAGCAAACACTACGTAAAACGCGTTTGAAGCTTAAGCGTTCAAAGTTATCCTATTCACGAGTATCTTTTTTGGCAAAACGTTTTTTGAACCATGAGCAAATTTAACCGGCGGGAGTAAAATATTGTTTTTATATTTACCTTGGATAGAAACGGTTGAGTTGATCAAAATCTGGATTATCTGCATAACGAGTTCCATCTTCTGGGGAATTTTTTCGCTTTGACCTAACACGCCTAGTGACATCAGGGTATTTATATGCTAGATGTATGCTCATTTTAGATTTATAAATTATAACCCGAGTAGTTCGAACTGACCAGATGAAGCCACCCAAAGACACGAATTGAGGTTACGAACTCGAGTAATTAAAAATAGAAAAAAAAATCATTTTTTAGAATTTCATGTAACTCAAAAGGGCGTCCAGGTACACCACCATACAACCTTGGCCTAATTTAGCGATATACTTTAATTAATAATTAAAGATTAAGTATAAAAAGGAGATACATAAAATAGGTAAGAAAATCGATAAAAGTTGATCATTGCGGTCTTCACAGGTTTAGGCAAAAACCAGTATAAAAAGGTCAACAAGAAATAAGCTTAGCTAGAAGAAAATTAATTATATATACTAAGTAGTTGTACTCAGACTTAGGAGAAAAATCTGATACATGTGTTGAAGAAATAAAATCCAGATACAGTATCTAAGATACATATTTTGCGGTTAAAACACTCTTTATAATAAATACATATTATGTATATTTCATAGAAATGGGAAAGTTAAACAAATCATTGTAGCCAGCTAGTAGTGTAACCCCCTTTAAGCCAAATTGTTGAGCTCGGTCTCAATTTCTTTATTAATAAAAAAGATTGGAACAATTGAAATTACAATTAAGTTTAAGGAAAACCAGGGGTAAAAAATCGTAATTATTACGTCACTATTTTTTTTTATATATTTTTTTGGACAACTTAAAAAAACGTGCCGCTTTTTCAGGGAATATTTACTTCCCAAAAGGCGATCCAAAGAAACAAAGCAAGAATTAATTCCGTGAACAAAAAATGTGCTGAATTGTCAAATAAACAATTAGAATCGTAATTTGCAACAATGTTTCAATCATACAAAACGGAAACGAGTGCGCCCAATTTTGTTACGTCGAACAACGGTCACAACGTTCGTATATTGTGTCACTATCGCGATTTTTTTTTCGTTTTTTTTTTACAATTTTTGGTGGATTCGAGTGAAAAAATGTGTCTTTTGATTTATTTAACAAAATTCACCGTCTGGATTGGAATGTTTTTGACCGGAGATTTATAGATAAAGACACGAAATTTGTTGTAAAATTTTAGTCCAAAAAACACATCACGGTAAACCATGATAAAAGTTACCACGGTGAAGTTATCGTGAGCCATTTAATGACTAAAAAATTGGGTTTAATGAGTCCTACCAAACAGCTGAATAATTTTGATTTTTTACATCTATTGTTCATTTTTCCTGAAAAAATATATTAAGACATCAAATAGTTGTACACAAAAATATCATTTAGAAACATAATAATTAGTTTCAATATTATTTTCATGACATCCCCTGAGACAAAAAACCTCATTATGTCATAGTTTATGGGCCATGAATTATGTTAATCTCATGAACTGTGCGTGTTTCAGTAGAAAAAAATGAGAGACGGGCCAATAGAAATGCGCCATTTCAACCCGCGCCAGGCCTACATTGTGATTTAATTTTTAAATTTTGTCATAATTTAATATATAATAAATATACTAATATAATAAATATATTTATTATATGACTGATTTATCATTAGGGTCGTAAGGATCAAATTAAAAAAACATCCTTAATGTTACCGTAAACCAGGTCAACTGTTGACCTGTAAGATGAATAACATTTTTTATAATTGATTCTGAGGTCAAACGCTCAGAAAAATATGAAAGCCGTATTATCTGTGACTTGATCATGCAAAACAGCGGTAACGGTTGATCGCAAGATAAATCCAACGAGTACCGGCTTGTCGATGCCCTCACTCGTCACTGGAAAACCACTGTGGCGAGTCATTTTTAGGATGCGAACAATATCACGAACTGTCATGCGCTTCGAAAAGTGAATCGGATGTTGATCCTTGAGGAGGTCCTTGAGTTCAATATCGCCGCCATGCTCGGGCGACTCCCACTCCAGCAGCGGGACATGTTTCAGTTCAGCGGGAGATTTGAGACATCTGTTTTGACCCATCAGCGGTATCGTTTGATACATATTTTTTTTCAAAATTTTGAGAGTAATATGCACACAAGTTTGAAGATATATTGACATAGAAAATATTAATCATAGGAGTGATTTTCCTGTTTACCGAATAATTTGAAAATTTGAAATGCTCAAAATTTATAGAATTTTTAGATTGAAGTATCGGTATTTTTTTTGCACTTGAACTCATTAAATATTTATTTAAAGATTATCTGAAGAATAATCTGAAGAACTTTATGTTTCCAAAACGGTACAAAATGATGTTAAGTTGTAAACAAGTCGACCCAACCATCCTTAATTTGTATTTTTTTTTGTTGATTTGTTTGCAACCGTTTTCTGCTCCAAATTTATTTATTTTTTATTTTTTTGATGTCTCAAAATCCAAAAAATCACGACGAAAGTATTGTGCCCGTAGATAACGGGGTGAAGTTGTGAAGGTTGTAAACGACTTTAACTGGCGGCAATATGAGTCATCTTACACGAGTCATGTTACTTGGGTTATGTTACTTGGGTCATGTTACATGACAGAGTTCGTATTTTCAGAAAAAAATCCTACTTATTTGTAATTCACGATTGTCATTTTTGTCCATACACAAATGTATCAAATCTCCCAATGTGCATGTCATAAATGCCAACATTAAATAAATCACCCATCGCTTTGGAGATCAGGAGGGTCATCATGATTGGCTGATTATGGGTGTCAATTTGGTGAATCATTGAAATATCAACCAATTAACTTGTTATTATTAAACTCATTTCGCCATGAATTACCGGAGTTTAAAAAATGTGTGTTCCAAGAATTAACCAAGTATGAAATAGTAACTTAAATACCACGGAAGCTCATGGCGAACGCTGAGTACTGTTTTTGGCCTATAACACCCTAGCAGAGCAAAGCTGATTTCGTTGGTACACTCTATGATAATGACGCACAACGATACCGTCATTCGCACCACACCGCCAAGCATTGCCGCAGCACCCACTTTAAACACGGTGATGATTGTAGCAAAAAAAGTAGATAAATTCCGAAACTTTTTCCTGTTTTTTTTTTACGTTTGCAAAAACAATTTTGAAATTAAGCGTTGACGCGAAAAAATGCCAGGTAATAAATGTCGTGAATTTTTCACTTCCTTCAAGGCTATCGTGTTTTTTTTTTATGTTTTGACGTCGCCGACACCTTTTTAGGTTTTTCGCGTTGATCAACGGTTGATAATTGATCAAATAAGGAATGTGACCGTTAACGACCTTGACCTAACATGTTGATGAGAAAGAAGTAGACTTCTGTAACGCTTACATTTTTGTTTGTTCGAGTAAGTTACTCCTAGAGAGCTTAAGGAATTGAACGATTTACTTATATCGT
>SCLG01000012.1:1113288-1131036 GCA_004367875.1 Oikopleura albicans | reverse complement strand
TTTTTTCTATACACTTTATCTCGCATATCTGATGTTTTTCAATGCGTATAGCACGAATTGGAAATCATAAGTGTTATTTAAAATGTTCAAGTGGTACTTGTAAGTGTAAAAATGCTATCGTTTGTGCAGAAGAAAAGGGAATCTCTTTATCCAGAAAATACGAAAAGCACCACGAATTCATAATGTTGAGTAGTATTTATGAATGATTCTAAAAAAATCACAATAATTCGCAATAATTCAAAAAAACTGGTAAAGCCAAGTTGTAGAGCTCGTCAAACTACGTCTATCTGATTATTCAGAAATTGATTTGGGACATCAGGGCCCCTGGACAGCTGTTTGAAATCTTCAACCTACGCAAAAAATAACACCGCCAATCGAATTTTCTCGAAAAGTTGAGGGGGGTCAATACCCGTTTTGCCCCACGGGGCCTCCATATGCCTTAAATCGACGAAAAAAGCAAGTTACGTGTCTATTTACACGCACTTCTCCCTGGAAGTTAAGATACAGTATGTTCAAGATACTTTCTCAAAAGGCCGAAGAAGAAACAAGGACCAATTTAGAACTTATTTCTGATTGCCAAAAACAGATGTTATGATTCTCCGGTAATTAAGTACGGTCAAGAAAATCCTGATTTAACATTTCTGGTACATTTGTTAATTCTATGTAGAATTTGTTATGTCCATTTTAGCGTCGGTATTATTCACACCAAAAAACAACACTTCGATTTTCCTTGGAACTGTTTATCCCACGCATGCCATTCTCTCGAGGTAATTATGTTCTATATGTAATTGTTTCCCTCTGTTGTAAAATTTGTTTTTAGTAATAGTTTAATACCGTGTCGGCTAAAACGCTTTCTTTTTTTTTCTATTTTCTAACCGTTTTTCGGGAATGTACACCCCCGTTAAACATGTGTAAAATGTCTGTTATCCACCTCGTCGGGACATTTTCGCCCTTTTTTCGACTTCCATTTGTGTTTTTAACAAAGTTCATGAAACAGGCTTCCTATGTCTAGAATTCGAATGCCAAAAAATGGGACGACAAAAATGTTTTTTTGCAAGCTTTTTTTTAGATCCCCCAAAATATATTTTGACTTCGTGTTATCTTTTCTACTGACAGATTGTAATAATTTAGAAAATACTAATTTTACTGACAATGTTTGTGGAAAAGTTTATTTTATAATTTATTACATGTACATGGTGAATAATCCATAATATATTATACACTGTATTATAGTACTATTGCTATTCTTAGGGGGCCCCTAGCTATGCTATTATAAGGTCATTTTAGCTAAACTTTTCCAACTACGTATTTTCCATTATCTTTTGTGTACCGTTATCTTTCTTCCCTTTTTTCAGAAACTTCCGCCTACGTATTTTTGTAGCATTTTTCTGAAATTTTGTAGGGTTTTCAAGAAAGAAATGATCGAATTGATTAAATCATTATCAAGAATCATCATTAAAACAAAATCAAGTAAAGCAATAAAATGCTTCAGACTAAGAAAGCACTCAGTTTTACTAGAATGGCTTCAGACTCCAATACTTACGTAATCACTACTTTCCATTATCTTTCATTTCGCACAAAAACACGTATTGCGCAACCATACGCCCACACAATGTATGTTTATCTTTCATTTTTGACCCTATTTTCCGTTATTTTTTGTCATTTTAGCCATGATTTTCGAAAGATAAAAGTACAACCGGTGTATTGTATTGTTATAACGAAGGTCTGCCGCAAGGAGTTAAATCACAGTTTTGATTTATCATTTATTACTGGCAATACAGTATCGGTTCACACTGTATCGGTCTATGATACATGTAATATGTGACTAGTATTCATTCTTGAAATTCAATTGTGAAATATAATCTGTAAATTACTTTTACAATAATCACCTAACGGACTGGTAATGGTATGGGGGAGTTATTGAAACTCCAAAAAGAGGCTTAATTAAGTCATTATTTCTTGTGACTCCAGAACCTGACGTCAAATGGCCGATAGGGTATCACTACGTTTTAACCGGTTCAATGGCAAATTGTCAATTTGAAATTGACGATACATGCCAATTGCTTTGTTAACATAAAACTGATAACTGTTAAACTCAACCGAACTCGGGCCCGTTCCCCGGCTTCCTGAAATGCATAATCATTTATGACTCATTAATTATGATCCTCACAAACACATCACAGTGGTGTACCACAGTAGTCTACCTGCACTGTCTCTTTACTTGAGCAAGGCTCAAAATATTCCTAAATAGGAAATGAAACCGAGTAACAAAATACCGTATGTTACATACGGTATGTATGATACAATCATATAATTTAAAATCAATTATTATAATATGATCATGTGCCAACAGAAAAATAGGACTAAATTTATAGGACTCGAGATATATAGAAAGTTTTGCAAAAAATAAACTATGCCCAACTTTGCTTTTAACATTATTACACATACTCTAAAAACTGTGCTCATAAATGAATAAGAGGAAAATGAAGCAAGCCAATCAGATTTACTTTTTGGCTCACGTAATTTATTCACTAGAGCTTCCACTCAAAATTAATTTTACTATAAATTATAGTCTATAACTCTAAACAAATATTATATAAAAACACTGTTTTAATTTCAAATCATTTTTATACACTGTTCAATATTATTAATGATAAATGACTACAAGAAAAAATATTCTCAGCTTGAAAAAACAAGTTTTTATGCATGGTCCATGCAGCATGGAGCTCTTGAAAGCAACAAAAAATACACCGGGCTTGTTCTAATGTTTTAGCCCCTAGTTTTTTACTATTTTACTCGAAAACTCCCGTCTATGCCTTATTTACTAATGGAAAACCGCAATGAATTTCTAGAAATTTTTGAGAAGTTTTGAAAACTACCCTGCAATTTATAATTATACAGTCATCCCCTCTCGAGTGCCGCACTCGAGTCCTCAAAAACGCGGCACTTAAATTAAAAAAGTGACACAAAGAAGTACTTTTTTAAATCGAAAAAAATGCGGAGTGTTTTTTCAAATCGAAAACCACGCGGCACTTAAGAGGGGGACGACACGTAAGAGGGCGGCACTTAAGAGGAGGAGAACTGTACAAACCTCTTTATTTAATTAAAAAATTCTTCGATATCACTATGTATACGCCGATACAACTATGTTATTTATTTTTGTGACTCATTAGAATTCAGCCGATGTTATACACTACTTGACGGTTTATACGCCCCCTTTATCAGTCCACTTTGCCCACTCGCGCACTTATTAGGCCACTTTTTCCCAAAAGTTTTTCGCGTATCCCGCCATCGCACTGCAGGTTTATCTGGCCACCTTGTTTTGAAAATTTTCAACTAATCCGTTTGCGCCCTTTGGTTTTATTATGCCGGTTTTGGAAGGCGAAAGCGGCTTCATAACCACTTAATCAGTGTAGTTCAAAATATATTTGGCTCATGTGAGATTTTCAGGTAAACATTAACTGACATATTTGGTTTCCCTTCTTAGTAAGTTGTGTGACGAAATTGGGTAGAAAGAACGAACCTGTAGCCTGTCAGAATCCTCCAATTATGGTTTGCTTTTGGGAATGATAACACTTTTCTGTTACCAAAATCGATAAAATCAAATGCCACTTTATCGCCCTAGTAGGACGCATTATTATTAGGATTCCAAGTAAACGACGGCCACACATTTATCACTAGTAGACCGATAAAAAACTTATCTGGGCGTAAAGTAGATTAAAAGGCACCTCGATCAATCCCGACAAATTTAACAGAAAGTTAATATTTACGATTATGTTTTTATCAAGAGTACATCAGGGTTCATGATTCAAAATAAGCCCCTAACCAGTTATCTGAACAAAGTTGGGTTATCTAACCATTTTTAACACCAAAATGATCGTGATGTGCAATAATTTTACAGAACGCCTTACCCAATGATCTGGTGTTAAGATAACTGGTTGGGCGGTGTTTATAATGACATGCCATATAGGCTATATGATATAGCGCACAATCTGACGCACTAGTAATGGTTCATTTCCTGTGTAGGCATGATGTAGAACACTCCTTATTGAATTGAACACAATTTATTAATTTAAACTAAATCACGTGGGTCATATGACCTTGGCCATATCATATGACCCACGTGATTGAGTTAAATTTCATAAATTATGTTTAATTCAATATTAATTGGCCCAATTAATACATTATTCCCCAATTTTATCGGGGGTACGAAAAATTATAAACTAAACATTTTAAAGATTATAATTAACTAGCGATTTTTTTGATTAATTTATAAATTTCTTAAATTAGGTTACGAAAAAAGGGTTATTCAAATGGCCAGTTCAAAAAGTAGTCGCTTTTTTGGGGCATTTCTTAAGTAATAATATTGCGGTGATAAGTTGGTTGAATTCTTTGGAACATGAAATGTCAACATTGCACCAACCACAAATATTCATCGTATTAAATAATTCAATTAAGGCTCACCGCAAATACACGGCGTTAGCTAACATAAAAACCTCCAATTTTCATAATTGCCATGTAGGGTTCAAAAATGCCATGGAAATACATTTTGCAGGTAAACAAGGGGGATTAGATCCACAAAAAGATGTTCGAGTAATTATGAAATTTCGACGGAAGAACGCTATTTTTGTGAAAGAAAGCTAAAACTTGTTATTATATTTTTTTTTAGGTCATTTTTTTATATTCTTCTTGTTAATATGATTTAAAAAATTATAATTCATAACTCATGTTACATAAAATTGAGATTAATCACTTTTGATACATAAATTTCGTTAGAAAACGGTTAACCACGGTTAATAAGTTTTGGTTCATGCTCAAGAAGAGACTATGCCTAATAACTTATAAGTTATAGGCTATATTATAGCTCATAACTAGGGGGAGATTGAGACATTTTCGTCAAAGATCAAGTACCTGACTTTTCCCGAAAAAAACCGTTGGACCTAAAATAAAAAAAAACTCTCGCGCATCCGATGAGATGATTTATAAAATTGTCCGAGGTATCAGTCGCCGAAAAATCGGTATTTTTCCAGTAATCGGACAAAAATTTTCATTTGGACCAAGTTCCCGGTACGCCCTACCCATAACTCTTAGGGTATTAGTTATTCCGTATAACGTACAAACTAAAAGTGAAAAAGTGGACTTTCGTAAAAACGAGCTCAGTTGAAATAAGCACAAAAAATTGTGTTTTTTTTTCCTCAAAACTAATTGAACAAAAAATGGAACGTTTGTTTTAGTGTATCATGCGTAATAAAAAGTTACGTGGTTAATTTATTCCCGACTTACATTTTTTCTCGGCCTCCGCCATCTGAATTTTCATAATTCAAGGTCTAATTTACGCGGAAGGGCGACTTAGAGTTTGCAAATTCCCAAGATTTTTTGTGGCTAGTTAGTAGTTGAAACATGCTTTGGCGGCCAAGTCTAAACATATATGCTAGAGATAAATATGTTTGACGAAATGACATTTTTCTCCAGAGGAGACGTGTAAAATATTTTTGGTATCAAAAATAAAACGTCTACACTGTATGATATATCCCATGATTATAAATCTTGAAATTGAAAAGTAAACTGACCATCATGAGATACTATCATTGTGTTAGAACTTATCATTTTGTTTACTAGTTTCAACCTCAAGAGATGGACAAAAATGTGTGTAAAAAACTGGTGGTTAATGATGACAGCAAATGTTATCCTCAGAGATGTAAAAGTTCGTTTTTTTCGCAGAACTTCAGAACGAGAACGCCAATAGAACGCAAGAACATAGGTAGTTTTAGGCAATTTTCCCATCACGAGACAGAACAGAACGGTCATTTAGAAAATTTTTTCGTTCTATTTGAAAAAAGCTTCAAAACTCCGTTCTTGTAATTTTTTATCATAAGAACGCTCCAGAACGCTCCAGAACGGTCAAGAACGTCAGAACAAAAAAAAAATATAAAATTTTTTATTGGTCCCAATAAGTCCCCTTTTGTCAGAACAATCACAAAAAAGAACGAACGTTCTGTTCTGTTCCGTTCTGGTCTGAAAATAAGAACAGAACTTTTACATCTCTGGTTCATACCTTCACTATCTGTTAATGGTACCGTACATCACATAATTATGACTCATAAATTATGAGTCATTATTTATACCACATTAATTCGCATACCGTAACTGTAATTGATTTTATACTACGTTAACGGAAATGTGAACTTATAGGACATTGATCACGCAAACAAACTCCCGTAGACGTTTGTAATTACGACATCATAAATTCAGAAGTACGGGATTGGGCCGACATTAACTAAATAAATATTTAGACAGATTGGCCGTACATGGAACGACCGGTTTCTTAACTCATCCGGAATTTACATTACGTGGTTAATTTATTCGTTACGTAGTTTTTTCTGCTGAGAGCCAACTTTTCCTAAGATTAGTTATGTAACATAGTAACTTATGGAACTAATAATGTTGATATGATTCATTTTTCTTGAAAAACTTAATGAATTCGAAGGTTTCAAAATTGACAAAATTGTTCACGTATCGATTTTACATTCGAAAGTAATTCTAGATTCCCCTTATTAAAGAAACCACAAAACTTTTTTGGCTACGAGAAATAGACGCCGCAGTTCTACACTGGACTTTCACTTCTTCAATCTAAACGTAAAATGTTGATAACAGTGTGTACATATAAAGGGCGATCAAAAATCTGATATTTGTATTTAATCTTTACTAGCTCGAGCGTAAGCCAGAGGTCAGCACTCGGAAACCAGGCCTGGGTTCTGACCCGACTAAACCCGTACGCGACTCGGGTGATTTTTTTGCTGGGTCTAGACCCGAGTTGTTTTGGCCGGGTTTAAATCCGGAGCTAAGTTTGTTTCCGGCTAAGGTTTTTGACCTGGAAAATTCGATTCGGGTTTTCGACCCGGCAAAAACTCGGGTCTAGACCTGACCAAAAAGTCTAACTAAACCGCACCCGTCCGACCGGGTCGGGTCGTATAGAAAAAAATCGATTTTTTCTACCTCTGGCGTAAGCCAAACTTCTTAAATCTTATGAAATTGGACATTTTAGGACGTGTTTATGTTTTCTTCTTAATTGCAGTCTCAGGGCAAAGACAAACAAAAATAACAAAGTAGCATTGAACTATAAAAAATAATAGATACAAGCGATTCTAGTAATCTTCCGGCAACTCAAGTCTATAAAAAAATTGTTTACCCTTAATTATGAAAATACTTTTGGTTTTTTGCATTACTATTTAGCGCTACTTCCGGTAACCGGAAACGCCAAATTGATTTATATGTTTGGTCGGTTTCTCTATTCAAAACTACATCATCATGGTAAACTGGGGGAGTTGTTGTTGCAGTGAGTATCGCTATTTAGATCTACTTGCGGACCGCAAGTTGCGGTGCACCGGAAGCGATTTTTTGTGTTTTTTCCGTCAGAAAGTACCCTTCTCGACAAAACTTGGAGATCTGAACATATGTAGTTTGAGATTGAGCTCTCACAGGAAACAAGAAAACTTTTGAACATTTTTTATCGTTTTTTCAATCGAAATCTAACCCTATACCCAAATTTCAGTGCTTCTTGCCCATGGAACGTTTGAACTTGGCCTCTTTAAAAAAACACATGCTAATTACCCATAAATTATAGGCCATAATGGTCAAAAGCGTACTAAAACAGACGTTGTACGCTTCAAGCTAATAAATAGAATTAATGGTCCATATGTGTTCACAAGTTATCACTAGAAAAAAATCCTTAGGTAAATCTGGAAATTGGAGGTTTTTAAGGAAAGGTGTCTTCATATAATAATTTAAAAAAAGAATTGTAAAATCAAGTCTATCCAGTCTCAAGTGGCGCGGTAAATAATACTGACCCTCTTAAGGAATCTTGTTGCGGTACTTTTGCGTTGAGTCCATTTGTGGAGCACGTTTTAAATGTGTAATGGGGAAACCACCGCATTCGCAAAAGCCATTATTAATTCAATTTCATTCCACAAAATGTCTCTCCTCGTTTTCAACAAAAATGCTCGTTAAGCCAGAATTTCGTCTAACTCGATGCAATAGGGCGAGAGAACGCGTTCCACTTAAATTCTAGAAAGTTTTTAACGTTCTATTAACCCTATGCCGTGAACAGATTTTGGGTCGTATGGATAATATTTCATGTGTATATCATACAGTATCTATTGGGGAAGTAGACTGTCAAGATATGGGTTGTTAAGATATGGGTCATATACTAGTAGTAAATTTCGCTTAAATATTACTTAAAGTCAAACTTGATGTTTGATCAAAATAATGGTACCCCCGTGCTACAAGGGTCCCAGATTGCATGAAAAGTTCAAAGTGTATAATCTGAATTGTTTATAATAACCGTAGTATCCATTTGCTAGTTACCTAACTGGGTTGAATTTGTCTTAATCATGTTGTCATAATATTTTGATTGTGCCACTTTTTAACACGAAAAACGTTGAATGTTTGAGCCAATAAGGAAAAAAAGTAATTGAATCATACCATTTTTTTTTCAAAGAAAACCGTTTAGACTTTACACGTGAACCACAAATTATTAGGTGCTAATGTATACGATGCTGACTCAAATTATTCATGAGTCTAATACTCACGACCGCAGGTGACACATTCTATACACAGGGAGCGCAGTTATCTCGCGAACTTCGTCCTTGAAAAGTCGCAAGATAAGCGTTTTTTCGCAAGATAACTGCTCAGTGCATAGCACATAATTATTATAAATCCAGAAAAAAACAAAATTCTGAAAAGTCGCAAGATAAGCGTACGAGCGGCAATTTTCGCAAGATAACTGCGCACCCTGTGTATACCAAGTTTCATTAAGTTTCTGCCTCTTCCGTATTAAATAAACCCCCTGATTAGTTATGTTTACAATATTAATTTTAACAGAATTAGGTTTAAGCTGGTAATACCATAACAATTACTGGAAGTTTCGTAGCCCAAACAACAACAACAACATGCGGTCCCGGTTTTATATATTTTAAAGTTCTTATATTCTTTAAGTTCTTTAGATTATTTTATTTAATATATTCTTATTAATTGGATATTTGAAATTTATTCTTATTTTAAAACACAATAGAACATAATAATAAAATTTAGGTTTAAGTGAATTACTTACTCTTGTCTCTAGGAATATTAAATTGACATAATAAAGCACCAATTTCTCGAAATATCTTTATTATTTAACGCTAAATTCTTATGTTTATTAGATTGAACATTACTAATTGAAGTTAACCTTTTATGTTTTCGTAAGCTTTGGATAAATTATTTTCCCTTCAATCCTTAAAATTAAATACTGTCTTTGTTGATACACAAAAGAAGTTCACGGATCCATTATTTTAAATTTATGATTGAAAGTTAATTCCACATCATTTTTTCGCCTAAGATTGTGTTTTTCTTTCAGTAAATCCAACAAAAATTCTGCAAAATTTCGAAAGTTTTAACAAAACTGAGATCTCCTTGTTAGGGTGACGTTAAAAATAAATTATCTTAATCGAGTCACATCTTCAACTGAACGTGCTTAAAGTTAAATTTAACCAAAATTCAAAAAAATAAATCAATTTTCACATCAGTATTTTCTTTGTACCCAGCTCAGTTGTTGCAGGTTTCACGCCGTTCTTCTACTTTGACGAGGCCGATTGATCAGATTAATTTGAATATTTGTCCGTTGTTTCAGCCTAATACCTTTTTAAATACATCCGTATTATGTGGCATTCAAAAACTGTATTTATGATGAGTTTTAATTCTTTCCATGATTTAAAATTATAGATAAACTCTTAAATGGAATAAAATGATAGCATTTTGCTTGTATAATTACCCCATACCGTATGGGCACGTGTTGGAAGCGTTCGGCGTTGGTGCAATTTTCTACCCAACGAGTTCGTAGCGTTAAGCGATCGGACAATTTTCTTCTCAACGAGTTGAGAACGTTGGGAACCTTGAGCAAAATTCGGAGCGTTGACGAATATTTGCGCTGGGGAAATCTGGAGCGTTGGTCAACGCTTGCGTTGGGCGTTGGGAATATGTGAGTGTTGGCTAACGCTTGCGTTGGGCGTTAAGAAAAATTCGACTGTTGGCCAACTTTTCCAACACTGGTATGAGCCATCCTTTGATGGTATGGGTCATACGGTATGCGCATAAGGTATGGGCTCATGAAAAACTCATGAGTCATACTACATTAAAATGTAAATTTTCGATTTTTTATTCATATTTTACGTGTTTTTTGGCGAATCTTGTTCTGATTGAAAATTAATTTAACATCAAATCTTTCTCCAATCCGATGATTTTAACGATCGGTGAATACGGCATCACTTAAGTGTTGCATTTTTTGCGAATATCGTAAGAGCAAAGAAAAAACTTGGATGCCACTTTCGTCAGATAATATTACACAGTGGGTACTTTATCGAGCAAAGAGCTGAGAAATTGACGCAAAAAGTACGATTTGTCTATTTATAGTTGATACCCAAGCACAAAATAAAGACTTTTCCTCCGACTGAAATTTTGTCACAAAAATCCCAGATGACGGGTTTAAAATTTCCGAAGTCAAAAATTATGTTAATTTTTAGGGAACTCGTTGACTTATTTGGTAAATGAACACAAAAATCATTTTACACTTTATATTTTTTACTACAAATTGTATCTGGTCGAACAATCTCCAATCTTTTAACGTTCCTAATTCCCGTAAAATTACTAAGTAAGTTGGTAACAATCCTATCTATCCGTCCTTACGGAAAGCCAAATTATTTTGTTCTTTAATATATGTCTTGGACGCTTTTATGTCTTTAACCGATGGAGACCGTTACGCGAAAATCGGCCAAATTTGGCTGATTTTATTTTTGAGTTGGCTGTCATTTCTTTCCTTTGAAAGATAATTAGCTAAAATCCACATATTTTATACAGTTTTACGAGGCGCGTTTTTTGCAACAAAAATTAACCTCCAACCAAAAGAAGGGTAACATTTGTCCTTGTTTTTATTTTCGCATCTCTAATCCATCTCTGATCATTCGTAATTTGTACGATAAGAAAATCGATGATCTTGAATCGAATGGGCATACGTTCCGAAGCTCTCCGACCAGCATTGGATAATTTTGATCGATTTGACCACAAAAACACAATGGTTAACCGGGTTCACAAACGCTTAACCGCATGAGGTACGTGGTTATTTTTTTGTCATACTATTTTTTATGTTCCCCTGACTCTTGGGCCCTGAGAGTTAAATAATCGTCACCGCTGACTAGACTATATGTTCCAGGATTGATGACATGGCTGGCAGGGAGGATGATTTTCAAAAGTTCGGCAACAAGACGACCATAGGCCGCACCAATCATAATCAACGGCACGAATAAACCACTTTTCATAAAACAGTCAACACTTAGTGCAAAATACTATATTGTAACTTTTGGCGTTCTGTAACAAAATCCACGCGGTGTCCCAATCCATTAGCAAGATTTAATATCTAGTTTATAGCCATTTGTATAATTTTAGTGGATTTGCTACAAAAGGTCTTTAGGAGTTAATATGTAGCAATTCTATACTATAACGTAAACTTTTGATGAAACCGAACCACATTCTAAATTGCCAATGATATTGCGACAAGAGATCTTTCATTTCCTTTTCTGTTTGTTCGTCAAGATTCTTTAATCGCCTATCAAATCAAGCAATCAAAATAATCGATTATTTCTGTCAAGTAGTCACCAAACAAACAAAAAACAGACCGAATATACCGGGATATTCGAATATACCGGGATATACCGAGTATACGGTCATAATCAAAAGTTTTGGTAACTATTCACAATATTGTCCGAATTCATTAAAATTTTCGTGGACAAAAGTTAGTGCGCGCTCAGTGTATACTTTCACCTGAAGATTATGCTAAACTGCTTATTTTTGAAAAACGATAATCTAAAAATTTTTAATCCAAAATAGCGAAACTTCACGTTTTGGTACAACGATTATTACGGTATGTCTTTTTTTGGTATGTCTCTATGACATAAGTGGTGTAAATAGTTTGGGATAAAACTAACGCCTCACTATATACAAGCGGTCTAGAATCATATTATTGGTTACGCGTTCTCAGAATTATTACCTTTTTTAATTCGCCGATCAATCAACCAATAACGTTTTGCCGACGCTTCAGGGTCTAACATTTTTGAGCTGACTTTGGAATTATTGGCAAATCCGAAATTTATGGCTTTTTTTCATGATTTTCAACTTGACTACGTGCTTTGTGCAAATTGTTGCTAGTATAATTCAGACAAAGAAAAGGCTTATGTGCCGCTCTGGCACACAAAATTAAAATATATTTCGGGTGCACTAATAGGATATGGTCTTGGAAAACGCTTGAGCTGAAAAGCTTACTTTTGACATACGCAATTATGATATCGTAATAAAATTTAAATTTTGTTTTCAGATAAATACACTACATGCGGTTTCAGAAAAGAAAATATAATTTATCAAAATATTAAAGCAGGATGACTGTAATTAGTGGCCGTGGTCTTGTCAACACATCATTTAAGCGAATTTTGTTCTAGTGATCGTAATTACTGACAAAAACGTTGATAAAGTTGACTGTAGCAAAAACGCATCGCCATCACACGTTCCACCAAAATATCCGATTAGGCGGCCAAGTATTATTAAAAGTAATGCGCGCATTTTTGTATCCAGAGTTGAAATTGCGCTGATCAGGGCTCGGCAATAGCACGTCGAGCCCAGGCGCTGACATCAAGTTTATGAATTTGAAATAAGGAGGCTGTAGAATACAGTCTCTTTGTTCATTCCGGACATTTTTATTTGGCGAAAAACTCCATAATGGTCATAAAAAATCGCACCAATTGAACTGAACTGACTCAAATTATCAGTAAAAATGATACAATCCCTGCGTAGTTATGTTGTCACTTTACATGTCACTCTGTAATACAGAGCCTGTATATCTTAAACTTTTTTTTTCGGTCAAAATTTTTAGGATTACTTTTTCTTGTTTGTTAAGCTCTGCGTTCTTATCTCGTTATTTTTTCCGTTGGCTTCGTTATATTGAGGGTTTTTGCATGCGAAAGTTACAATATAACGACGCAAGAGTGTATTATTATCAGATATCTCTTAAATTAAGAGTCTTAATATGTTTTTTCAAAAAAACATTCCGAGGTGGAATTCGCTTTTTATATTCGTTAGGAAAATCATCAAGAAAAAGATAATCGAGTGCTCATGTTTAGAACTTGTCTACATTCCTCTAAAAAATAATGATTGTCAAAGATGGAAAAAAATGTTACGTTAAAACCGCTTGTTTAACCCAAACAGTTCCGTTAAAACAAAACTAACTACTCGATTAAAGACATCATAAATTATGATTCATAATGCATAAATTGCTCACATATCATACTTAAATAACGTGAAATAATTTTAAAACAAATTAAATATATTTTTTTAATTTTAATTGGTTTTAAATCAATATGTAAAGCACAACTTTTTACTCGAAATTTAGAACTCTATTGCATCATTTGTACTGTTTTTTCCTAGGAACAGATAACCCATAAGTCCAAAATGCTAACATAAAGGTCGAGCTGAAAAACGTGGACAATGCTGCCAACCCAAACTTCCCGTCAAAGTGAAATAACTCCCTGATAGCCGTTTCTTGCTTGACGAAAAATAAAGTACCCATGTCGTTAAATTGGTCTATCTGATACAGCCTGTCGAAATTGAAATGTCCATTATTTCATTTCCCTTTGCGCGTTAAACTAAAACTGGTAACTACCTCTTAAAACAGCTAAAAATTCCGATTCTACGTCTCGTTTTAACTCCTCTTTTAAGTTTATGTACAAAACGACTCTTATCAAACACACCGATGTTTTTAACACACCTAGGTTTAGACGAGTTTAGTGCTGTAACGTGACGTAAATTGAAGATTAAACTCAGTTAACGCGTTTTTAACTTCAATTTGCGTCAACGTAGGTTGAAAAAAATGAATGACTTTACCCTTCGTCAAGATATCCAACATAATAGCCAATTTAGTCCGAAATTTGTTCTTTGTTCGATTTTTGCCGATCCTTAGTCTAGATCTCACAAACCGCTGTTCTCATGGGATAACCAAATCAATTGTGTAAAGTGCGGGTTTTGGACAGGCTAGCCTGACAAAATGCCGTTATGACATCGGTTTCATTCGTAATGTGGCCAGTCGGGTCAGGCGTACGATTGATACACTGCGCTGCAGGTGAAACCGAGCATAAAAAGGCCACACCCGTCGTACAGGCCGCAACCAGGACCGCTTCCAGGACTCGGTAATAACGTCTTTTTGGTGTTACATGACCTTTTGAGGTTGTTTTTAAATAATTCATATGTTTACATCACCAATTTCACTTTGACTTATCTTGAGTATCTGTTTTTCCATCGAATTCAAAATTTTTGTGCTATAATCATTTTTTCATGAAAATTGAAATTAGTTTAACTCCTTCCGCCTAGACAGTTGATTTGTGAAAAAATACAACTCATAAAAGACAAATGTCATATCGAATGAAAAATGTCCAATAGAATCTTCGTTAATAAACGTTAATCCCACACTTTTTGTGGTCAATTTTGGTATTCAAAAACACCTCACCCATTCTATAATGCGTAATGACCTCATTTGCTAAAATCGGTTGGTTCAGAATATTGGTGATTACAACTCAAATCCGATATTATTTCCGATGAAAAATAGTTGCGCCAAAATTATCTCTGTACTGCGCGGTGGTACCGCTCAAAATTAAAATTGCATTATTATGAAACATAAATTTCCGTAAATTTATAGTCCATTGAAAAATTTGGCCCTATTTCAATCACCTTCTAAAACATTCTTCCGTAGTGCTATCAAGTCGCTTTTTGTAACCCCTTGCTAACCACGTTTGTGGTACCTGCCCTAAACATGTTTTACCACATTTGTTTTATTTTCATCAGATGTGTTTTGTTGTCCAACTTCATCAAACAAAATGTGAAACAAACTCAAAAAACACAAAACAAAAATAATGAAAAAAAAAGTACTGAACACAACGAGTTGATGTGAGGTAAATGTGATGATTCAGGTTTCTACTGTCAATTTTTTTCATTTTTTTTTTGTCTTTTTGTATTCATGTTTCGGCTAAAAACTCGATGCAGATGGCCGAGCCAAGAAAACATTAAAAGGAAATTAGCTTTTGCAAACGTGTTTTGACATGTTTAGTGTAACTGGGTCCGAGAAGGCCCAACGCCATTGCCAGACCGCTAATGGCCCGCTGAATTCGAAAACAGCCCTGCAAAATAAAATAGCCAAGACCNTGGCTGAATGCTAGTTCTGATTCCAATCTTAGCTAAAGTTCTGAGTCTGTTATAATACAAATAGGCATAAATGTTATTCTGATACAAGAACTGTCTCACAATCGAATGTTGCCGAATTGATAAATAAACAATTCTCTAGAACCGAATAGCTTTGTGTTTTCCTCGCAGGGGAGATATCCTCATTCACAAATTTCACTCGGTGTGAAAGCACCATAAGCAACCATGTATGCAGGATATGCAGGATAACACTGAATTCTAACACCAAAGTTAGAAATTTACCCACCCTATCCCACCACTATTCAGTATTATACGTTCTCATGACTTCAAACGTTCTGATTCCAATCTTAGCTAAAGTTCTGAGTCTGTTATAATACTACAAATAAACCATATAAACAAAAATGGCGTAGTCCAATTTCGGGAAATTTGTTTCACCCCAAATCGCACTCCCCTGTACTAACAAAACATATGATTATTGGCTAATATATACTATTGGCTAATTATATACTATATAAATTTATGGTAGTTTAACTTCCCCTAGTACGGATGGATCACAATATTGAAATTGATCAAACTTTTATTTTCCCGAAAAAAATTCAGTGAAATAAAGCTAAAACTTCCATTTCTCGTTTGCCTGGTGGTACCACCAAGTTTATGATATGCAAGAAAAATAAACTTGAACAGATATTCTTTGTTTTGATAGTCGGGGATTTATTTTTCGAGGGTGATAAATGTTGAGTAATTGAAATAACATTCGATTTAGAATACCATGGTCGTTAATTTAAAAGATCACGGACCGTTTTGTTATCGGTAACGACTGAATTTGTACAGAAGTAAATTTTCTATGAAAACAATAATATATAATTCTGTCAAATTGTACTACTGTAATTTGATTGAACTACACCCCATGCGCCGTTATCGGGTGCAATTTTTGACTAAGTTTGGAAAAAAATGTTTTTCAGTTACCACTACGCCCTGCGCCATTATCGGGTGAAAAATATGAAATCAAGCAAATTTTTTCTTAAAGTTTTTACCCGATAAGGGCGAAGGGGGTGTAGTGAATTTTACTTTACTTCCCGTAAGTGGCTAAGTAACATTCAATCTTTCGACTATTGTTCTTTAAAAAAAATCATAGTTCAAACTTTCGAAAGAAAACCCAAACCAAAATCAAGCCACCAATCAATATAAAATAAGCATTTCAAAGATCGATAACTGTAAGTTTGCAATCAACAATAATTACACTTCAGTAACTAAATAACCGTGAAAATCAAATAATAAACCAATTTTCGAAAGCGTGTTTGACGCACTAAGTGCGGTCTAGTCCTAATGGCGTGTTTTTCCGCTAACGGTTAAAGTAGGTTTGAGTGGCGATTAAGGCTATCTCGAATTTAGCATCTATCAATCCGTTTACCGATAATGATTACGAAAAAATGGTGCTATCTACACGGCCCCTTTTAGGATCAAACGAATAATAAAACGCGGTCGCCGGGGTTGAGCTTCTAAGAACTATGATATGAAAAATCCATTCTGGATACGTTATTGGTTTTAAAATGTGTATTATGCAAAGCCTAAAATGTTTCTATTGATGGTTTCCGAAGAAGGTGTTGCTTCCACAAAATTTCACTATTGTAAAATGGGATTTTGGTCAAAAACCTAGCCCTCGGTAAATTACATTATTTTGAGACCCAATAGTACAATAAACCGTGATATAAACGGTACAACTTTCCCACTAGACAACCATTTCTGACATAAAACAAATTGAGCTTACCCTATCTGAGCTTCTAAGAACTATCACTCAAAGTTTCTGATATGCAAATGCGATTAATAGGTCCATACGTACGACATTCATGTACTACGAATATTAATTTCTGACACAAATGTTCAAATTCAAAACAAATTAGGTACCACATTATTCCGTCGGATAGTATGTGACCCATATTTAAGTTTCTCAAATAGAAACTTTTCTTCACGAGGGAACAGACAAAAGTTCCATAATAAGTCCAACTTGGGCCAACAAAAAATCCAGTGAAACTCTGAACCAAAATTCTGAACCACCTTTGTTAAAAAGTGCGCCTAATAAGCCACCAATAATACCCATCAAGGAAAAGAAAATGATGTCGATTGGCTTCCAATACGTGCAATTGTTGTTGTCGTCGCAGTTTGACTGATAAGAAGTTAATAAATGGTTCCGACTTGCCCAAATCAGTATCCTTACAAAGACCTTGGAGTACTCACTTGAGACATTTTGTTCGTTTAAAGTCCGGTCGATTAATTGGACACTAAAATTATATAGATTGATTTTCAAGCTGACTAAAGCAATTTTTTTGAACTTTAAAAAAAATTTGCGTTTTTCCATACAGTCTGACGAATCACTTTTATTAATCACTTTTATAAGGTACGCCTCGATAAAGTCATACTGCATGGGCCATACAGCACTATGTCTTTTTATAATTCTTAATAATAATTTAAAAATTATAATTG
>SCLG01000012.1:1087755-1098669 GCA_004367875.1 Oikopleura albicans | reverse complement strand
CCTGACAAACCCTCAGGCGGTGTATAACAATTTTTTGGATTTTTTCGTTCATTATATTGTTTTATATCATTTTTTTATAGTTTCAAGTTTTCCAGGGTTTTAACCTACGCAATACCCATGTGGCTTAACAGTTTGCATTTGACTTAACAATTTGCATTTGAATTAACACCTTTTTTCGGAAAAAAATGTGTTAAGTCAAATGGTTAGGTGGTGTAATTAGGTTACTTGTCTTACATTAGGTCATTTTTGATTTTTTACTCGGTCGCGACGCGTCGTGTTAATAAAATACTACTTTATTTTATCAAACAGCTAATACAATTTGTAATTTTTTTCTAAAACATCACCCTAGCACAATTTCATCCCCATTTTTCCGGAATCACATCATTAATAAATTATTATCCAGAGCGTGCAATTTGTGAGGAACACTTACTGATATCAGATGTACATTAGTGATTTTAAGGACGGCAAATTTGACGTGTTAGAAAAGTGCTCGTTATGAGGGTTTTTAAGATGATTTTAAATTGTTTTAACAGCTCCACAGGCTAGCTCTACTGAATATTGAGAAAGTCGTCCAAATTTTACCAGAAATCCCTATTATCCCTATATATCCCTATTCGACAAATTTGTCTTTTCCGAACATTTAGTTCTAGAGCATACACTGATTTTTAAGATGAGAAGCCTATAACTACTGTTAATTAATCGTGAATAAATAATAGGTCTCACAAGTTTCCGTAGTGTAGTGGTTATCACGTTCGCCTAACACGCGAAAGGTCCCCGGTTCGAGCCCGGGCGGAAACAATTTTTCTGAACTTTCGTTGTATGTAACATGCAGCATGTTATCGATTTAACCGGTAGGTGTTGTCATTTTCAAACGTACTTTTGTGTTTAACATTATGCCGAACATAAAATTTACCGGTTCATTGCCAAACAAAACTTATGAGTCATATATTTCAATAGTTAAATTTCAAATCAAACTTCATTTTCTCTTCATTTTGACTACATTTTTCCGAAAGAATATTGCAACAAAACACGTTTTGAAATAATTCGGTTCAAACTTCTATTACTCAAAATAAGTGATGAATTCGACTGAAGCACCGCAATTTCTCCGTATAATATTTGGCTTTATCATCATGAGATATATACATATATATTTGCATCAAACGTTGATCACGTAATTTGTTTTACGATTCAATACCTATTATTTACAATCAATCTTACGTGCCGCTACACGCGTTGATAGCAGGACTTCAATTTTACGTAGATAATTGAGCTCGGAGTTCGACGAATAAAACCGCAGTTGTTCTACAGGTTTAGCCTCATGAAAATCGGCTGAGCGTTTCTAGAATAGAGCAATTTTCTTCCTTTTTCTTGCACTGGGGTGCTCCTATTGGCCAATATCATTTTAAAATATGCCGACACGGTATACTAGAAACGCGCAGCCGATTTTCATGAGACTAAACCAGTAAGGGCGATGTTTTATGCTCCAATAATACCTAGATTCACAAACTTTTACTTTGACACCTACTTTCTGAAGTATAATCGGAAAAATTAGAAAAAAATATATATCAAATTTCATAGAAAAATTGAGTCGAATAAGTTAAGTTCTATGCATCTACAAAAGAAAACAGCACAATTCACAAAATATAACGGCCATTTATTATACTCCTTGGTAAGGCTGCGCCGTAATCCGTCAGAGTGTACCGATTTTCTGCCTCGGGTCGGCGCGCATATTTCACGCCTTCGAATTTTCCCTTTAGACCCGGGCCGTCGTGCGCGATTTCTCTCCATATCACGCCCTTACGACTCGCGGGGTCGATAGGTATGGCACCCCTCATGATGTTATCAAATAACAGTTATCTGACCATAGTTGTTCAGCTAGTCCTCCTATACAGTATACTTTTAAAATACTTATTACGAGCTTGATTTGTCATATTTGATGTCAAATTTTTGCTGATGCTCTAAAATGTTCGAGCTAACCCGCTTACGCACTTATTTGATTATTTTTGTCGGGTCTGACGTATAACAGCGCATGGGGCGTATGCTAAATTTCACGTGTACTATGGAACATGTTTCATGAAACTTCATCATTTTAGAAATTGTGCAATAAAAGGTAATTCTACAAATTCAACTGGCAAACGTGGTGGACTTCACTGGATTTTTTCTCAAATACATTTTGATATAACTTTCTACAATATTTTTGAAAATGTTGTAAAACCTCTCTTATTACAAATGAGACACGAAATAAAGTGTGTCAATTCTCACACTGCCATGTTCTAAATAACGTTCAGAATTTTAAGTGCTTCTCATAGTTCATGGTATCATTTGGAAATTTTGATGAATAAACTATCAAGATTAGTCATGTGGCACAAATCACATACATGTGTAGTTTGTTCCATGTACAGTCCTCGTCTCAAAAACGGGCGTTTTTTAAGATTTGTTCAATGTCTTCGAAACGGGTGAGATTTTTAGGCTATGGGGGCCCCGTAGGTCAAAACGATTATTGCTGACCCCCCTCAACTTTTTGAGAAAATGACATTGAAGGTATTTTTTTGCGTAGATTGGATATTACAAACAGCTCTCTAGGGGGCCCTGGTGGCCCAAATCAATTTCTGAATAGTCAGATCCACCTAGTTTGACAAGCTTTACAACTTGGCTCTACCAGTTTTACCAGAATTATTGCGAATTATTGTGAATTGTTAAGTGTGTGCATATATGCACAAAATTCCCCCTACAGGTTATCAATTCACTCATTCTCCCGGAGAGTTAAATACCAAAAACAAATTTGTAATAATTAAGCTTTTTTTACGTTGAAAATACCTGATGTCCCCGAAACGGGTGGTCTCCACAAAAATACCCATTTCGGGGACGAGGACTGTAGTAAGTTTTCCGGTTATTTTTTACCGTAATAGAGCTCAAAATTTTCTTCCCTAAACCCATATCTGAGAAAAAAAATAAAACAGAATAGCATACCTGTGTTTTATTTGCAAAGTACCTATCGCATTTGGTAAACGGTGATGATGTTAACATGCATCATAAGAGCGTTAAATTAGTGCATGTTAAGCCCACAATCTACTTAATAAAAATTCACCATTTATTTTCGCCAAATTATGCAACTTTTACATTACTTTTTGTTTTTGTTTTGTTTTCCGTGTTTGCTGGTTGGAAGACAAGTTTTTTATGTTTAAAATTTTTTTCACCGCCATGTATTGTGGGTACGAAGTACAAAACAATATCGTGGGTGCAAAATTTACGTAACATACAGATATTTTTGATTGTAGACAGAATCGTATAAAAATCACGTGTCAAAAAGTACAACTTTAAAGATAGCTGCTAATTGTTGGAAAAAGAAGATTCAAACTAAAGGTAAAATTCTAAAACGTCTTCAATATATTTTTAGTTCTTGAAATTTGGTTTGTATTGGTAACAATTTCGTCAAGTACTGTAAGTCCCCCATCGTGTGATTTAGAAAACGGTATTCGAATTTCATTCGCATATGAATTTTTGGGGAAAAAAACAAAATCGCTTTTTGTCTTCATCGTAATTTAGAAAGTGTTAAACCGATCTACTACTTGACACAATGGATAAATTACTGCCCTCGAAACTCCAGGTTTTTGGAGTTAATTGAGACGAGGCGTTAACACCTGTCATTAACTTCTCATCTCTTTTGCCAAAATATACTTTTCCACCCAAAAGCATCAAATATTAAAGAAATGATGAAAAATGAATAAGTGACTGGATAAGTTAAAGATGTATAGGACTGATGTAAGAACATGATTTTTACATATTCTCGTGCTCAACTCCAAAAGCTACGGGGTTAATGCGGCTGCATGCAAATGTTTTTTCATCGAAAACGTTCTATTACCCGTAATTACAAGTGTATAATAGGCAATTCTGTAAAAACGCCCCCAGGCAGCTCTCAGGGCAGGGCAGGTAAAAACAGGGTAGATTAAGTTATATACAAAACGCGCCAGAATCTTTATTATTTCAGCGCTTCAGAAATGAATTAGATGCACCGATACCGGGTTACCAACCGGCAAATACTGTGGCCAGATATGCCCATACTGCACGGTGGTTTAAATTCTGGTTTAAACGGCGTATCTTCCATAGCAAATTCGCCCTGCAAAGGGGATCTAAACAATTTTTATACCCAGAAATTGGCTATCTAGTTATTTTTGAAAAATAACCGTTTCTTCAATGAAAACTTATATACAAAATCGATCACATGAATAAAAAACTTTGGGTTGTTTAACCTCAATATGAAACTGGAAAATGTCAAGTGTTTTTTAAAGTGCGGTGCATAATTATGAAAGAAAAGTTTATAAAAATAGCAACGGATGTAGTACTATTGCATGGGATACATTCTTTGCACTATTATGTGAACAACTACTTATCTACCTCGAAAATCTTAGTGTATATTACCGTTTCATAAGGAAACTAAAGTATTTGGTCCAGCCCCTGCGTCGTTATCTGGCACATTTTGCATGAAAAAACCTATAGGATAAAGGAGAACTCTGCAAGATAATAGCGAAGTGTTTAACACATAAAGATAGGAATGTCTAAAAAATTAGCCTAAAAGTCCGTAAAATAACGGAGCAAACTGAAAAAATTCAACGGGCCTTTAATTGACGGCTTCTGGTACTGAAAAAACGAATAATTGCCAGAAAGGTTAAAGCCTGTTTAACCCCCAACTAAATGTTTGTCCGCCCAAATTGGGCATTATGCAAAAGACGCATTTTTTTCTTCGGTCTTTTAAGTGCATTGACAGTGAAAACCAACATAGTAAATACAATTGCGCATCATTAAAACGTAACAATTTAAACTTTATTGATCATCTGTTATTAATCATAAACGGCCTAAAACATGTTTTTCAGTAAAACAAATTGCGAACCATTTAGATTTTCCGGTTTAATTAGCATTTCTTAGACTAATCTTTGTTTTAGCATTGAAATCATAATCGACTTGATCTTGATCAAGTTCGTTTAACTCTATCGGGATTAGTTTAAACTCGTCGGAGTTACTTTTAGTCGCCATATTCCCCATTTCCATCACATATTAAAAAGACCATCTCCTGTCTTAATTAAAACATTTCAGTTAATAACTGGTATCTTTACAAATCGCATAGATTTCAATTTAAGAGGATGATTTTTAATTTTAGAGCTTGAAACTTTCTAAAGTTTTTTTTAATATTGGGAGTTTCGGACATGAAATTAAACCATGTTTTATATTTGGAAAACATCACCAAAGAGTGTACTAAAACGAGTTTTAGATATACAAGTTATATGTTTTGGATTCATTCGTTTTAAAAATTTCTTTAAATGCTACAATTTACATGCCGTAGATGTCTTTGTGAAGATCTGTAACCCAGCATTTTTCCCTATGGGCCCCTGGGAACGTTGGGGAAAGTTTGGGGCCCCTGGGAACGTTTGGGCAAAATTGAACCAAGNTGGTAACCTGTCAATAAATAAGTAAACTAAAGTGTATTTACTGAACTAATTTTTTTTCAGTGATTTATGCGCATGAAAATAGTAACTTAAATTTTTTTCAAAATATTTTTCGCAAGATAACTGCTCAGTGTGTGGGCGGAAATCCTGAAAAAAAGTTTTCTAGGAAGTCGCAAGATAAGCGTACGAGCGGCAATTTTCGCAAGATAACTGCTCGCAAGATAACTGCGCACCCTGTGTATTATTTTGTACTTTCCAAGTCACATTTTTGTACTTAATAAGTTTTTATTTTATGAAAATTTAAGACAAGTTGACAAAAAATCTTCAAAAGTGTCACGTTGTAACAAAATTTCCGAAAAAGGTGCGTATCAGGGCTCGGCAAAAATTAGAAAAAAAAGCTCAACTTTCCTCAGCTCATGAGGTCAGCTTGAAAAAAAAGCTTAACTTTCCTCAGCTCACGAGGTCAGCTTTAAAAAAAAGCTCAACTTTCCTTAACTGTCGTATGTGTCCCAAAAAAAAAAAACTTTCCTCAACTTTCCTCGGCAGTTCGAAAGGACTTTTGAGGAAAACTAACTTTTGCCGAGCCCTGGTGCGTATATCGTCCACCTTTTTTCAAAAATCTGTGACGTTCTCCTAAATGACGACCGTTTGTCAAAAAGTTTCACGTTCTTGTGATTTTGTCACGTTCTCGTGTCCACAACTGTAACCGAAAAAACATAAAAAAATGTCTTTTTGCGACGCAATTTGCCAGGCACAGCCTGAGTTTGCCGAACACAGAAAAGGGCGAAACCCTAAAACGGGCAAAGCCTTAAAAATTAGGTCGAGTCAACACAAATTTAAGTTTAAATTTTAAACCGGAAATTTTTTGCGGTTCATTATGCAATTTGTTGCTTTACTCATTCGTAATATTAAAAGCGTTGCAATAAGTAGTTCCGGCCTTTCTGAGTAATATAAAATGTGTTATTTAGTTCTGGTTAAAACGTGGTTATGTTTATCTAGCAATCGAACCGCGGTCACAAATTGTATTTACTAAACTGATCAAAATCAAACCGCAGCCTTAAACGCCCTTAAATTATTAATAATAATTTCACAAAAAACGTACAAATTCCAAAACGAATTTTTGTAATGTTTGATCATAGTCGATTTAGCAAATAGAAGTTTTAACCGCAGTCAACCGTTCCACATAATTTATGTGACATAAGAATAGAGACATTATTATTAATAAACTCTAATTAGTTATTACTAGACCATCTACGCCGTTATCGTTCAGAATTATATCTTAAAACTGAAAGTTAACTGGGAGTTGCGTAGGTTTTTAAACACAACAGTGTAGGGTAAAGATAGAAAATGAGGAAAAAAATCACTTTAATCTTCACTTTTGAACCTTTAGAAATCGGTACAGTCGTTACTTCCGATATGGACGAGTTTGATTTTCGACGATATCGTCCGTATTGGGGTGGATTGTCATAAAGTCTCCATTTTTCGACTGTTCTGGGGACATTTTTTGACAAAAAAGGGTCCGTATTGAGTGCGTCCGTATTGAGAGTAAGGACTGTATTTGTAAATAATTAAAAGAGGGGTATAAACTTAACTCTTACATGACTCCAATAAATTTAAAAAATGAATTATTTTAAGATTTATGAGCGTTTTGGAAATCCCAGAACATTTTTAAAATTCTACCCGTGTCTCCATTTTACTGTTCATATCTGACGTTTATCAAATTCCTATAACTAAACTCCTGAGCTTCAGTATTTTTATGGTCGAATATTACGCGACGATCCAGAATAAAATTCGTTATGAACTACACATAAATTGACATACTTTATAATTAAAAAAAGTCGACATATTTGTATAGAGGGTTATTCTATTCAAAGAAAGCTTATCATCGATTTGGACATAAGTTCATGTTCGGACTTTTTTATTTTGGAAAAGTATTTTGACAAAACTTTAAACCGCTTAGCCCATGTAGATAAAACCGCATATCTATAATGTTTGAAAAAGTCAATTATTCATTATCATTCCAGAAACAAAAAACAAAAAAATACTTTTCCACGACTGCCTCATAATGTCGTAAAATTTGTTTACCAGGAATTTGTTCTATTACGGTGTTGTATTTAATATTATAACATCAAGTGCTTCGTGATAAATTTTGGCGGTTCAATCATAAATTGACCAGTTCCAAAAGAACACTCATTCTAATTCGTCAATGTCAACAGTGTAAGGTTAATTAAGAAGCAATGGATCACATTAGGTTGTCCACGACCCCCAAAAAGGGTTCTGAGGGCTCTGAAATTCGGGAGCAAAGTAAGCACCAAATCAAAAATAATTCAAAATAATAATTACTGATGGCCCCCCGTTTGTAACTTGTAATAAAGGTTTTTAATACATTCGTAGAAACCCGTCTTCCCTTATACCCTTGACAGTTAGATGGAGTAAGTGTTAACATACGAGGACACCCTAACGGAGACTTTTTTTGCAAATTTAAAATTAAATCATCTATTCTACGATACACGAAACAGTGTCAAAGTTTTGAAGTGAAACACAAATCATTCCATGTCCGGAAGTGGAACGTAATAGTACTATAACCGTACATGTACGTCCATCAGATTTTCCGGGAAGTTATTATGGACGCATCAGAAAAAATCCGGAGAGTGCACTGAGCGGCCCGTTAATAACCAAAATGTTATGCAAATAATTGACGAAAAATATTGCCGTGCATTTTTCGTTTTTTTTTCTCATTGTGAATGAATACTTTTTCCATATGTGCCAAATGACACAAGCTAACCACTCGTAACTGTGAATCCAAACTCATACCGGTTGAGTTTCATGAAAATCGGCCGACCATTTCTAAGACCAATTGTCTCCCTTTTTTATTATTAACTGGGGTGCCCTCTTTTCTCCCCCTTTATAGATTATTAATAATTAATAAGCATTTATAAAGACGGGGAGAAAGAAGGGCACTCCGGTACAAAATAAAAAGAGGAAAATTGGTCTATTAAAATATGCCGCGACATGCCGATACCGTATACTAGAAACGCTCGGCCTATTTTCAAGAAACTCAACCGATAGCGTATTAACTTTGTATATGTTAAATGTAAAAACAAAGTGTGTGCATGAATTCAGAGTAAAAATAGAGCTCACCGGTATAGTTTTTTCTATATTTGACCAGACTTTATTAAAATAACGGTGACTCCTAATTGACCATTTTCACACAGTCACGGTGAATGATTCACCGGTGCCAATTGAGCTACCTCAAAATGACGAAATAATAAAAACATTCGGCTAATAACTGAGAGTCGACCGAATTGCAACAAACATGTTCGACCAAAAAATAGAGAAGTGGCGCGCACCTGTTAAATCTTGAGTTTCAATTAACTGGTTTGACCCATGTTCCATTAAATAAAAGGCGTCTTGATGCCTTTAAACGAAACGTTATAGAACACCGCGACACTAAATTTTTCTTTTTTTTCGCAATTCTGCGCTAAACAAACAGTATTCTCGGCTTGCATTAAATTCGCACCGACGTTAATCCCACTTAATTGTAAGTGGAAGCTAAAAAATCGGTTTGGGTCAAACGTGTTGAACCTTCGAAAATGGACTTATCAGACATCCGAGATCATGATAATTCGGAAATAAAATCCCTAAATTCTTCTGACACCAAGTGTAGTGGAGCTTCCCGACAAATTTGCGCTAAAAGGCATTACGCTAGGGGCATAAACCGTATTAAGAGTAAACAAAATAATTTGAGATTTTACAAAATTTAAAGATTTTTAATTTGTATAAGAATCGATATTATTAAAGTCATCATATAAGTTCTATGAGAAATATACAACGGAGCTGTTGTTTTTAAATTGTACACTATGTAACCTAAAATACTTTTAGTCAGGGCTAGGCAAAGCCAGGCATTTTATTGGCCCTGTCTATAGTAAGGGTAATAAATATTTTTTTACCAGAAAAAATGATGAAAAACCTTATAATATACACAATTTGAAATCTTGAATGAAAACTTATCAAAAACGGGCGGGTAACGGAAACCGATAGCTTAGCTGCGAACCGCGAACAGGTTACAGTCCTCGTCTCCAAAACGGGTGACTCCCAAACGGGTGTTTGTCTCTAAAACGGGTGCTTTTTTAATGTCTTCAAAACCGGTGAGATTTCAGCAACTCGTAAATTTAACCCCAAAAACCGGGTAGTAAACCCCCAAAACGGTTAGTTTTAACCAAAGAAAACCACGCTTTTCGGGGCCGAGGACTGTAATTTCTACCACAATTTAAAAAAAAGTTGATTGTCAGCATATCCTGTATAAACTCGGTTTTACCGCCAATTATTCAATTTTGAGTAAATTTAACCTCATGATATTTTCAGTGTATGGAATACCGAAGGAACTTAGTGGGTTAGAAGCAATCTTAAGTAAAATATTTGTGGTGTGAAATGGACGTGGAATTAGCAAACTATACTAAGGTTGATCAATGTACAAAAATTTGCTCAAATCCGCATGTCCCCATTGTGCGTCGAGAGAATTTCGTTGACATTAAAAAACGTGTTCGTCATAGCATTATGAAGACATTTTAGAGATACCCGATTCTATTCTTAACCGCCCTAAATACATGTTATAGTTTGGGACATCATTTTAGATGGGTATTAAATATCTAGTATTTTATACACCGGGTCCATTGTATCCTCTCTCAATAGTTTACCTAGGAACAGACATAAAGGACCGGTCGAGAAGATTAAAGCGCACTGCGTAGGCGATTTCTATGTATCCCAAAAAATAATTTCTAAAAATGAAGGATAACGGGACTGAACTATGCTTCGCCCTAATAATTATTTATTACTTGCGATTTCCCGTTTGAACAGCCTAGACACAACCCCGAAGTACTTTTTTTTTTATAGAAATGTTATATGCCGTAGATTACTGATGATAACAGGCTGAAAGCCGTTGGTCAATCATGGATTAGGGTCAAATGTATTGATTTTCTGCAACTTGGAAGCTACGAGTCTGTTAGACATTTTAATTTCTTCACTCTCATGGGAAAGGCTGTGCCTTACTTGTAGACTACAAGTTATAGTTTACAAGTAATAGAATAGAAAAAAAAATCTTGCTATTCGGAAATAAATTGTTTAATCACCCGCTTTTTTTTCGAAATCAAACCCGTCCTAAGTTAGTATGTACTGTAGATATATTTCCTCGTACTATCGCTTAATACTTATTTTATTGCTGGTCTCTTCATTTGCAAAATTTGTATTTGTTTCTTCCGATTTTTTGATATTTCAATATTTACATTAAGAGTTTCAAAGATTTGGTTTGCATTAAAAATTGTTTTAGTGGCTTTTTTACTTGTGATCCATATTTTTTATACCGCAGGTGTCGAATAATTTATGAAATTATTTTGTGTTAACTCAGGTCGATAGTATAATATGGCGCCTAAGAAAATTAAAGGAATCTGAAATTTTTTTTTCGCTGAAACTTCGT
>SCLG01000012.1:1069760-1086475 GCA_004367875.1 Oikopleura albicans | reverse complement strand
TTTCAAAAAATAACTAAAAATTCAATTTAAAATAAATGACTCAATATTAACTTTTTGAAAAGATTGTTCATTATTCAAGCAGGAAAATTTAAGCTCATGTATTTCTGGAAACACGATTCTGGAGGTGGTTATACGGTCAGTTAATTTGCCTTATAAGTTATAACTTATAAGATCATAAAAAACATTTTAAACTGAAACATATTTTACTGAATTAACCATTTAACCATCCAAATGGACATAGAGACCCTATCATATCTTGACAAACCTAAATGTATGGCCTTGTATGTGAACGTTTATTTATCCAACAATTAAATTGTCTAGGCAGCTATAGGAGATTCCCTGAACTGGAATTCAAGTGACTTTGTGTGAATAAATCAGTTTAACTGGGAGAGAAATAATGCCTATTTTGGGATACTACTTTGTGATAACCGTTTTGTGTAATGTTTTAGTAAAAAAAAAGTTGATTTCACATACTGAGAGAAAAAAGAATAAGCCATAACCAAAAAAGTGTAAAAAAACAATTAAGGCACTTGAACCGTAGTCACAAAAAGGCCCATTTGGAGGCCTTAATCAAATTTGTCACGTGACAGGGTGAACTTGGGCCAAAACTGAATTAGCGCATTACAATCCACTTTTAATTTTACGTTGAATGGCCAAACCAGTTTTTTTTCTCGAAAAATTGGTGGTTAAGGCTTATTTTTTTTCTATGCAAAATACATAATGAATTACCCGATCCAAATTTAAAAACTTGTTTTGAAGACTACTGCCAATTTTGAAAAATTCTCACTAGTCTATTTTTCTGCATTTCGTGTTTTCGTCGGAAAATGACGACTTTGAAATGTTTTTTTTGCGGGTTTAAAAAAAACGAACTTTGCTAGTTCCGTAGCTCAACTACCGCTTTTACTAATGACCCAGTACGCACTGAACCAAAAATGGCATATATTTTCCCATTTGAAACGATTTAAATTCAATACAAATTGTTTAATGCAAATTTTCACGCCCATTACACGTTTGAGAGTTAAGTCATTTTTAATTATTATTAATAATAATTCTATTTTTTTCTTGTTTTTTTTTGTGTTTTCATGACGAGCGCTTGTTAGCCAAAATGGAGTTGGTAAAAGAAAAAAAAATGAAATTTTATAAATTTGCTTATACTACATTAATTCATATAACATTCTTTGTATATTGACCCATCTGTAAACCTGTTTTCCCAATTACAGAAATAAAATATAAGATTATAAAAAATCATGTCTTTTTGTTGAAAAAAAAATGTAATTAAGTTTTTATGGTATTTTTTCTCTGACCCGTTATAACCACCGGAAAATTCACATAAATATCATGTGTTCGTCTAATAGGACTTTAGGAGTAATTGTCTTTGAATCAAATGTGAAGAAAAACTGTTTTTCAACTCACTAACACCTAGTAAATTAATTTCGGAATTAACTCGCCGACATCAAAAATTTTGCTCTTAACAGTTTTTTATGGGTTGGTTTGTGCAGTTTACTTGGCCAGCCGTTAGACTGTTAACATCAATACGGCACCGATAGGTCTAAGACAAGCAATTAAGAGATGTTAGTGACAAAAATCTACAGATGTAGATTTAGATAAGATTGCGTTTACTTGACTGCTTTCTCAAATGCACCGTGCTGGTGAGTAAGAATGCAGCTATTTTAAAGACTAGAAAATGCCCAATACAGTCAGTGTTCTTTATGTGCACAGATTTTTTTTTGCCAATATCTTTAATGTGGACGTTTTCTTTCAAAAAAAAAACTAAATAAAATTCGGGAGTTTGAAAAAATGTCCTGTCTGAAACAACCGTCCACTAATAGATATTCACATGAAATAGGCGCATATCGAGAGACACCTGACTGTGCTTTTTTTCAATTCAGCTGGCAGATTTCTATGTTTCATAAATACTTGGCCGTTTAAAAACTCTAATTAAAGAAAACGAGTGGCTATTAATTCCTGTTTTATTTTGACGCGCATATTATGTATATCAGTGCCATTAAAGCACATAACCATGAACATATAAATCTTGTTTCTCTAAGCAGTTAGGTACAGATCAGGAAAATACTACCGACAGGAGCTGGGAACTTGTGGGCAAAACTCCTCGTCTCACGGTGTGCCAGCTGCCCAAGACCTTGTCTTTGGCCCCGGCTGGCCAAGATTTCCTCCCAACTCGGCCATAGTCGGTGATCTGCTGGCCGCTTAAACCGTCGATGCCCCACTCGTCTTTGTTCTTGGTGATGAGAGGGTGGGACACGTCAAGAAAAAAGACCCACAAGCGGATGCCCGCCTTCCGGCCATTCCCTTTTGACTTCCGTTTTGTTACGGTGAAGACCGGGGGTCCTGCATCCTCCAACCGCAACATAGGCGCCAACTGCATTGACGGCGTAACGACGCCCTCCGACGTGGATGAGTCGCAGCAGTAACCGTACACGGTATTGGAGCAGTCCGTATCGCTGGCCTGCGACGATATGCCAACACCGCTCAGCAGAAGCTTGCTCCTTAGGACCGCCTCGCCGTCATCACTCGAAGAAACGTCGGCCTCAGTGCCGAGGATTTCCAAGCCGGGGCCTGCCCCTTCATCTTAATACGAATTTTCAACGGCTTCTGCCCGAAGACCTTTTATTTGCCAGCTGCTTTGTCGGCGCACCACACGAGGGCTTCCGAGTTGGCGTGCGTCGCATGGGAGGGAACACTGGCGATCGAAATGGCGACTGTTAGATTGGATTGCTACGTATGAGTATTATGGTGCGAGCGATCTGACTGGCATAGTCAGACTGATATATTTATTTAGAATTATTTTATATAGTAGAGGTAATTGCAGTGTATGGAAAAATTGCAGTGTTTTTAATTGCATTGTATTACGTCTTGACGGCTTAAGGTGGCATAGCAGGTGCATAATTGTTATTGCCGGCGCCAGCTCGGCTCAGGTATTTCTGCAGCATGCAGCGACGCCTATGTGATGCTGGTAGCAGCAACGGTCTCACCCTCAGTAGGTCCCCCCCCCATGTCAAGGACGGCAGTTCAGGCGATGGCTTTTTCGAGGATGAAACCGGCTCATCGTCACTTCTCTTCTTCTTGGATACCTTCGACCTTAGTTTTCGACCTTAGTTTTTTGTTGCTTTTTGTTTCTTTTATATGGCTTTGAACTTAAAGGTAGACCTTTGATATACGAGTGAACTGTATTGGGCGGAACTTACATATTGAACTATGTAATGCCCATCGCCTACAAGTTATAGGCCATGACCGTTAGTTACAGGTTATAAAAAAAACGACTAAATATTACGCTTTTTGCACCCACATGAAATTATGTGATTTGTAGGGCTACGACTAATTATCATGCAGAACGTTATGACCATACAGTACGTTACTGCTTTAGCCTGACAATTGATAGGCGTTTGGCTGCATCCTTTGGTTGGATGATAAATTGTACTAATATTAACATACATCAGTACACATTTGGTACTATACTGTGAACCGACAAAGTAACAATAAACGATATACGGTTAACTGTTAACTGTTAATTACCTAGCTGAAATCATGCTCGTTAATGAGTACCTAAAAGTCGGGTGTTTCTCATTAATTATTTTTGAATTTTATTTTTTATTTTTGAATTTATTCCCGAGATAAACTTGTATGACAGGAGATACTTACTAAATTAGACACTGCTGGATTATAAGTTTTTTTCAGGACACTTTTATTTTATTTTTAATGGGAAAACATTGAATGCATCTTTCCGTAACACTTTTATAAATCGTCTGTTATGGTCCATAAGTTATGGAGCAAAGTTCCTATTTGGAAAAATTCTTGGTTGAACTATTCGAACTAAACCACGTCTGTTATGGGAGTATTTTCCCTAATGGGAAAAAGTTTGCCTTAGTTTTTAACTAAAAACCGCGTCCGTTATAGGCCAAAATATTATATTATAACAGTTAAATTTATGGCCCCTAACTTTTCTCAAGCTTCTGGATTTGAACTACAACTTTAGGACATTGGATATACTTGAGAATATGGATTGATGATAAATCAGAAGGAAATATCCAATGCCAGATAAATCTCCATATCTTCTCACATGAAGCGGGCATTTTACGGTTAAAACAGATGTAAAATGATAAAACTCAATCATGTTCTAAAAAAATATTAACAAGTAGAATTAAATAAAAAGATCTACAAGTTTGAAGACAAAAACTCTGGGTGCGCCAAGTAAGGGACGCTTTTTAAAACAAGAAACCGTCCCTTACTTGGCGGCCCCTCTGTATGTTAATAAATGATTCCAATTTATGATATGAGAAACTGCTGAAAAAAAAATCACTTGTCGACAAACGTCGTTTGTCGAACGACCGTCGGACAACCGTCGACGCCAGAGCGACGGTCGTCGATGATTCTCAAAACTTCGGTAGCGGTAAGGATCTCGTGTTCGGAACACTGGGTAAGCGGTAAAGCCATCTTCTGTTGGGGCCGGTTCTCACACTTTATGTCACCAGTGAAGCATAGTAACAATTTACCGACTATGCTGTATTAAAATCTATCATATTTTATTCAACGTTGAGTAAGCGTAGCTACGCAGTGTGCATGCAGAATAGAAAGTTGAGCAGAGTTTTATACTAGAAAACCGTCACGTGGTAACTGTTAACAGTTAGGTGTGACCTAGATTGATTAGTTCCAGATTGAATGGGTTGAATAGATTAAAATCAGCTGGGTTATTTAATCAACGTTATTTATGTGGAGTAAATAACAAATTGAAGCGGAACATTAACTCCGCTTCAATCTAACAAAACCAAATCGAAAAAGTGTAAGATAAAAAATTTAAGATAACGGAGGGTAACATAACGGCGCACCTGGTTATTTTAAACACAGTCCCAGAAGTTTATATGCAATTCCAACCCAAATATTGATAGACTATCAGTGATAGTTGGTGTTTGGCTGCAACACACAACGGTTCACCAACAGAAAACGCCGATTAGTATAAAACCCCTGAAGAGTTTAATGTTGAATATATCGTAACTGATTTTTTATATATCTTTAGTCTCAAAATAGGGAAAACATGTTTTGGTAGCATATTTTTGATACACCATATAATGAGCAGGTGTTGTTTAGCAACCGTCTCGCTCATTATAATTCGATAAAATATGAAGTCCATTTTCCGAATTGTTTGGAAAAAAATCACAAAAAAATGTTGTAAAGAGAATAATTGACATCTAAAATCATTAACTGCAACTTTTTGACGCAATATTAGTAGTCATTNTTTTTATGTACCGAAAATTTTCAGTTTCGACAAGTTCACCGAGTTTTCCAAGTTCAACGACAACAATTATGGTGCCGGAAGTTGCACCATTATATGCGGTGAACTTTCCGCTAATCAAATAAAAAAATCATTTTGTAACTGGTTGCTTCTGAAGGCTTCCAAGAGCGCTTTTCTACAACGTTGACTTTGTAAACAATGCCTCTGACCGGTCCTTAATAATTATTTTATTACTGGTCTCTTCATTTGCAATATTTGTATTTGTTTCATCAGATTTTTTGATATTTCAATATTTACATTAACAAAGAGTTTCAAAGATTTGGTTTGCATTAAAATTGTTTTAGTTAGTTTTTTACTTGTGATCCATTTTTTCTACCGCAGGTGTCGAATAATTTATGAAATTATTTTGTGTTAACTCAGGTCGATAGTATTGTCTGGAGAGTAACGAATAAAAAAATGCGTTTTCTGTCTACCAAATTGGATTTTGCCCGAAATGGGCGCACAGAAAAAAAAACGCGCAATTATCAATAATATTACGCAATTCCCTTCCTGGCAAAAGTCGCGGCGATGATTTTGGGCCATAACATTGGCTGTTTTCATGTTGGATTAAATACATGCTGGCCGTTGAGGTTAATAAGCGTTAATCAATCACACTAAATCTTTCGTATAAATCAACTCAGTGCGAAAAGATCAAAACGTTGAAAAGGACTGGCTGAATCGGCTTAGTGTAATTTAATAGTGAACCAATCGGAAATCCGTTCGACATCATCTTACGTTTATATAAATATACGGACATATTTTGGGGCACCGGTTCTATTCAGAGAATGCCACTAACGACACTATGGTCGATTGGTTAACGAGTTAGTATCACTTTTGTTTTCATTGGACCAAAATGTATGTACGTCTGAATGTATATGTTTAACTTTGCATACTATTTATGACAGCACTATTCACGATTCAATGTACAAAATAACAATTACAATATAAAATATAGTGATTTTGAACCAAAGCTTTAATTTTTTGAATGTACCAATAACTTTGTCAAATGGCCGTGTGTTGTTGAAAAGAGTAAAATTTGTTTATATTCCTTGACACAACCTATAAATGTTACAACGCTATAGACATAGGAAGAGAGGAGACGGGCCAATCAACGCTCGCGCTCGAACCTACCTATATTGCGTCCAAAGGTCTCCACAAAAAACTAAAATGAACATATCGAGAAATCCGTAATAATGGAAATATACCCATCTTCCCAGAGAACAAAATCTGAAACTAATCAATCTAGGTCACACCTAACTGTAAACAGTTACCACGTGACGGTTTTCCAGTATAAAACTCGTCTCACTTACTCAAGTTTGAATAAAATATGATAGATTTTAAAACAGCATAGTCGGTAAATTTGTACTATGTTTCACTGGTGACTGAAGTGGGATTGGACCAGGGATATATATATAACATCACTTTTGGTCAAAACATCATTTTTGGCAAATCGTCAATTTTGCCCAAAAAATCATTTTTGCTCAGAACATCATTTTTTGATCAAAACATCATTTTTGCTCAAAACATCATTTTTGGCAAATCGTCAATTTTGCCCAAAACATCATTTTTGCTCAAAACATCGAAAGATGATTTTTTGGTCAAATTGTCATTTTTTCGTCAAACCGTCATTTTTTTTCTGGCCAAAAGATCATTTATTGGTCAAATCGTCAATTTTGGTCAAAACACCATTTTTAGTAAAAAGAAACACACAAACAAATTAAGGCTAATCTTCTTTGGATCGATTTTAACACGGAATGTTGCCATCCTCACCTCGTGGCGAGACATCAGTGAAAGTGCCAAACACCGCGTTATCGCCCTGGCGCTTCCAAGTGAAATGAACCATGCTTGGGATGAGCAAGGACGATAAAGCGCTGCTTGTATGACAAATAGTGAAAAGAAACACAAAAACAAACGGAAAGAAAAGGGCCGATGCAGCCGATAGGGCCGATGGGGCTAATGGAGTCGATGGGACCGATGGAGCCGCAGCAACGGACGAATTACAACTCCACAAATTCCAACGATTGATAATTGTACTTGTACAATTGTTTGTCTTTGTGTTTTCTATACTTCTTGGCCAAGAATTAGTCGTGGCACAGAGTCCCTTCCACAGGATCTTCCTTCTTCCAATTGAACCAATATGCATCTGACACTAGCCAAACTTTGAGTACCGTGGCCTCTGACAACGTCTCCGCGGCATGATGAGTATCATGGACCGATTCGGCGTTTTCAAACGCCTTTCGGAGCTGGGAACCTTTGGGCAAAACTCCTCGTCTCACGGCGTGCCAGCTGCCCAGGACCTTGCCTTCAGCCTCGGCTGGCCAAGATTTCTTCCCAGCTCGGCCATAGTCGGTGACCTGCTGGCCGCTTAAACCGTCGATGCCCCACCCTTCTTTGTTCTTGGTGAGGGTGGGACACGTCAAGAAAAAAGACCCATAGGCGGATGCCCGCCTTCCCACTATTCCCTTTCGAGTTCCGTTTTGTTACGGTGAAGACCGGGGATCCTGCATCCTCCAACCGCAACATAGGCGCCAACTGCATTGACGGCGTAACGACAACCTCCGACGTGGATGAGTCGGAGCAGTAACCGTAAACGGTATTGGAGCAGTCCGTATCGCTGGCCTGCGACGATATGCCAACATCGCTCAGCAGGAGCTTGCCCCCGATGTCAAGGACGGTTTAATATCGAGGCACATCGTAACTCAGAATACGAAATAGAAACTGTCTACACGACGCAATGATAGGCCATACACTTCAACCCTTACATTTAGAAACCAAGAAAAAAAATCACGTTGTAACCAACGTTTGTAACCCCTCGGGGCTGAAAGTCTGATTAGTGTATGACATTGATTTAGTTAGTATAGAATTTTTTGTGAACTCTGAGTGGAACAAAATCATAATTCTCTTCTTCTTGGATACCTTCGACCTTGGCTTCGATTTCGACTTGGAAAGAACTGCACCGCTGCGCGTTTTTCGTCTTCCAGGGACTTGCGCCTAATCTGGTCCAACAACGGCTAGGGCCGGCACTGTCGGTAGTTTTTACCAACTCCATTTTGGCTAACAAGCGCTCGTCATGAAAGCACAAAAAAAACAAGGAAAAAAAGAGAATTATTAATAATAATAATTAAAAAATGACTTAACTCTCAAACGTGTAATGGGCGTGAAAATTTGGATTGAACAATTTGTATTGAATTTAAATCGTTTCAAATGGGAAAATATATGCCATTTTTGGTTCAGTGCGTACTGGGTCATTAGTAAAAGCGGTAGTTGAGCTACGGAACTAGCAAAGTTCGTTTTTTTTAAACCCGCAAAAAAAACATTTCAAAGTCGTCATTTACCGACGAAAATACGAAATGCAGAAAAATAGATTAGTGAGCATTTTTCAAAATTGGCAGTAGTCTTCAAAACAAGTTTTTAAATTTGGTTCTGGTAATTCATTATGTATTTTGCATAGAAAAAAATAAGGCTTAAACACCAATTTTTCGAGAAAAAAACTGGTTTGGCCATTCAACGTAAAGTTAAAAGTGGATTGTAATGCGCTAATTAAGTTTTGGCCCAAGTTCACCCTGTCACGTGACAAATTTGATTAAGGACTCCAAATGGGCTTTTTTGTGACCACGGTTTAAGTGCCTTAATTGTTTTTTACACTTTTTTTGGTTATGGCTTATTCTTTTTTCTCTCAGTATGTGAACTCAACTTTTTTTCACTAAAACAGTACACAAAACGGTTATCACAAAGTAGTATCCCAAAATAGGCATTATTGCTCTCCAAGTTAAACTGATTTATTCACACAAAGTCAATTGAATTCCAGTTCAGGGAATCTTCTATAGCTGCTTAGATAATTTAATAGTTGAATAAATAAATGTTCACATACAAGGCCATACATTTGGGCTTGGCAAGATCTGATAGGGTCTCTATGTCCATTTGGATGGTTAAATGGTTAATTCAGTGAAATATGTTTCAGTTTAAAATGTTTTTTATGATCTTATAATTTATAACTTATATGGCAAATAAACTGACCGTATAACCACCTCCAGAATCGTTTTTCCAGAAATACATGAGCTTAAATTTTTCAATTTAGTTAAAGTGGAAACAGCTGGCACCGGTCAAAATCTGTATAACCGGTACCACATTTTGTCTAAAAGTAATTAAAGATTTTTTTTGGATGTAAAAAAGGTTTTAAAGCACCGAGTTTGTTTTATTAGTTTTTGATGTAGTGGATGTTATAGGAGTGTCAGTTGTAGTTGTAAGATTGTCCGTTGTAGTTGTAGGGGTGTCACTTGTAGTTGTAGGCATGATAGTAGTTGTTGTAGTAGTTGTAGTGGTTGTTGCCGTAATCGTAGTTGTAGCTGTGTTAACTATCGTCGTAGTCGTTATTATGGTAGTAGTTGTTGGTGATGTAGTCGTTGTAGTCGTAGTAGTTCTGGCGTAGTTGTAAAAATTTCTTATTTGTAGAAGTCATAGTTGTAGTGGTCGTCGTCGTAGTTGTCGTTGCGCTGTAGTTGCAGTGGTGATTGTATTGGTAGTCGTAGTTGTAGGAGTCGTAGATGTAGTAACTTTTGTATTTGTAGGGGTTATAGTTGTAGTTGTAGGCATGGTTAATGTAGCTGCAGTGGTTTGTGTATTGGCTGTCTGTGAATCGGTGCTTTTACTATTGTTATTTTTCGGTTTGCCGTATTAACGGGATATTGTTTAAAGTACTTTTGGACACCATTTTTTGAGTAAAACTGGTAATATATTGTACTTTTAGCAAAAAATGCGGTCTTAGTTTTTGATTAAATTAATTGTGTACTTTCTTTGAAGTCTTCTAATGAAAGTAAAATTAATTGGAACGAAATACGCGAACAAATTTTTGCAAGAACCACTAATGTGAACGATTCCGTATTTTACCCAATATTTTCCAAATTTGAAATGGTCAAAACGTAGTAAAATTGGTGTTTTTTAGCGTTCTGGTGGAATAAGGTCATGTTGCTTTATTAGTCATGACCTAATTTTTTTTATTTTGAGTTTTACCTCACTTGCACCAAAACAAAAAAAAATTAACTAGACTATTTTGAACGCGGCTTGGTGGGTTCATTCGGGGTCGTGCACGTTTAGTTGGCTGTTTAAGCCGTTCTAAACACCCTTTTTGCCATTTATTTCACCCTTTTTTCTAAAATTTTTTTTTTTAATTTTGATCTCTTAACCTTTAATAATGAGCTGCTTTGTTTTTTTGTAGGCTAGGGGTTCAATCGAAGTATCTCCACCAAATGTCGGTAGTTTTTTCCTGCTTGAATAATGAACAATCTCTTTTAAAGTCAATATTGAGTCATTTGTTTTAAATTGAATTTTTAGTTGCTTTTTCAAAAATCAAAAGTATGGACTGACAGTTTTTTTTCATGAGTAAAAACCCCTTGCTCATACCCGCTTGCTCGACGGCTTTTCTCAGCCAATGAGCGAGCGACGGCTTTGAGCGAGGGCGTACGGTGCTATTTTTAGAATGCACCGTACGAATTGCGTTTTGTGGAATATATTGTATTAACCCTTTGTTCTCATTTCCTTATGAACAAAGGGTTAATACAATATATACAGGCACCACAGTTGACGCTTCTTGCGACGGCACTTCTGGGTCCTCTCGGTTCACATCGATTTGGGCATTATTAAAGTTGTCGACGGCTTTATACAGATCGTTACGGAAAATTGAACTTCCGTTACAGGGCGCGTGTGAGGGCTCAAGAACCTGGGGCCAATAACAACCGTTTCTGCAGAGCGCGTCCAATACTAGCGCGCCTATTGGATAATTTTTTTCGTCTTTCATACTACTCAGAGCTAGTTCCCTACTAAGAGCCAATCACGGCAAACGAGATACAACGCCCCGTAACGGATGGTTTTTAGTAGCAAAAAAAAAAGTTAAATTTTCCGTAACGATCTGTAGGCCATTTCAATAGTGTTCACTTTTATTTTATTTTGTTTTAAATTGAAAAATGAAGTATAATTGAGTACCGTCGATGATATTGTGCGAATACAGGAATAAAAATCCAACTAGAAAATGCCTACGAACCAACCAGAATCGACATGAAAAAAAATCATTCCATACTGGAGGTGGGGTCCGTACAATAATTATGCTTATTGTACTTTCCCATCACTCTTGTATCACTTTTATTGCAAAAAACTAGGGGAGGGCTGAAGCGGTTATGAAAATATCTTTGACTGGTATGGCTCGAGCGGTTAAGCCATCTTCTCTTGGGGCCGGTTCTTACACTTTCTGTCACCAGTGAACCATAGTAACAATTTACCGACTATGCTGTATTAAAATCTATCATATTGTATTCAACGTTGAGAAAACGTAGCTACGCAGAGTGCATGCAGAATAGAAAGTTGAGCAGAGTTTTATACTGGAAAACCGTCACATGGTAACTGTTTACCGTTAGGTGTGACCTAGATTGATTAGTTCTAGATTGAATTGGTTGAATAGATTAAAATCAGCTGGGTTATTTACGTGGAGTGAATAACAAGTTGAAGCGGAACATTAAGTCCGCTTCAATCTAACAAAACCAAATCGAAAAAGTGTAAGATTTAAAATTTAAGATAATGGAGGGTAACATAACGGCGCACTTGGTTATTCTAAAGACAGTCCCAACAAGTTTATATATTCAAACCCAAAAGTTTAATTCAAACCCAAATATTGATAGACTATCAGTGATAGTTGCCCTTAATTGTTGTTTGGCTGCAACACACAACGGTTCACCAACAGAAAACGCCGATTAGTATAAAACCCCTCAAGAGTTAAATGTTGAATATATCGTAACTGATTTTTTAGATATCTTTAGGCTCAAAATAGGGAAAACATGTTTTGGTAGCATATTTTTGATACACCATATAATAAGCAGGTGTTGTTTAGCAACCGTCTCGCTCATTATAATTCAATAAAATATGAAGTCCATTTTCCGAATTGTTTGGAAAAAAATCACAAAAAAATGTTGTAAAGAGAATAATTGACATCTAAAATCATTAACTGCAACTTTTTGACGCAATATTAGTAGTCATTCTCGTCATACTCAAAACTCACAAAACAAATACGACAAGCCCATTTGGCACAAGCATGTAAAATAAAACATGTTGATCAAACACGCCAATACTTAGTAATAAAGTGTTTGACACTGGCTGGTCGTAGACTTCCCCATTTTTTGACTAACTTTTCGAGCGCTAAAATTTTGTCAAAACAGTTTTTCTTTAAATTGATATGTTTCGATAGATTTTGACGAGAAAAGTCAAAATTTTCGGTTTTGAGAAACGACATTTTGAGGACTCAATTTTGTAATTGAAAAAATCATTATCGGGTCTCATTTGTAGCAACAATGTATCTTTGGCCATGTTTTCCCAAATTTTGATAAAGTGGCCAAAAATACATTTAGTTTACCGAAAATGAATCAAATTTAAATTAACACACTTTTCAGTTTTCGAATTTTTCTCTTTTTGCCCAAATCAGCGTGTGCCATTGTACCCTGTAGCAGCTCGACCGGTCTGATACCACGTGGCACACGACGTCAAATTGGGCATTGGCCGCTTGTTATTGCGCTCGATTCATGGAGGAAAATCCTATTATGGGGGATTAAAAACTGATTCCATCAAAAGCGGCATGAAAATTGGTTAAGCAAAAGGAAGCATTTTATTTCTTGTCGTTTTCGGAGATTATCGTCCTATTAAAACGTCATCACTGCCGTTGAACGTAAGGCCATAAAAAAACATTCACGAGTAATGATGAATGTTTACGCCCGTTCTTTTATTATTATTTTTTGACTAAGTGGCAGATACATTAGACTTGGGTGGATTACCGATTTAAATGAATTATATATGTGACTTAGAGCGGGCACGTAATTATTCCATAATCCGACATGAGATGGCTTGAATTAAATTTTATAACACAATTGTCATTGCATTACCGTAACGGGATCGCGTTGACGGATTTACACGGGACTCTCAACGGTATGACCGCTCAGACTTTGATGACGTTCAAGTGGATAAACAAAAACTACTTGACCTATTCTAGTCTGCGTTTACTGAAATGCATGATTTAAGGACCGGTCATACCTGTTGTTTAAAAAGTTAAGGTCGTAGAAAAATATTTTAGAAACGGCTCGTATGAGCGGTTCAAAATTCTTAAACTTGAATATTAACTGATAAAAAGTAAAGGACGTGAATTATCAATAATCACAAATATACCAACCTTAACTCCCAATGGTCCGTTCGTTAAAACTTTAACGAAATTTGAATGATGCAATTTCCTCTCAGAATCTATAATATAAACTTGTTTTGAAACCGACAGAACATGGGGCCATTTCTCTTTCATTTGGCCATGAACATTTGAGGTCAAAATTTGTCCCACAGGGAAAAATGGGGATATCGACACATCAAAGGGACCCTTTGGAGTTAAGATACCGGTTGTGATGTTTGTTTCCTTTGTAAATTGCTTAAGTTTTGTTGATTTTATATACCATGTGATTAAATAAAAAGAAGACATACACAAAACCTGTCAAAAATTCAAATTCGGTAAAAATTCCGAACTATGTGTTCAAGGGTTAAACAACTAACCTTTAATCTAACAATTTTTGACATGTTAGGTAAAAAACTTCCAAAACTGTAATTAGCAATTACGCAACAAATTATTGACAATAACCAACGGAAAAAAACAATCCCCACTGAATTTAAGATGACGTAAAATTTATTTGTTTTCAAATTGAAACGTTAAAAATTAAGCGCTGTTACTTTAAATGATTCCACGTGAAGATCTTGTTTGACTTTTATCCCGCCGTGAATTGAGCCTTATGAAAAGCCCCCCTTTCCAACAATAAATGTTTTGGAAAACCTCCATTTGTTTTTTATACGTGGCAATAACAAGCACTTTCTGACTCAAAAGGTTCCATAAAAATAAACCAACAATATTGTGGCATTTTGGTGCCGAGTGAATTGGTACAAAGTACATTTGGTATGAGCTTGAATTTTTCACAATTTTTCATCGAATTCCCCTTTAATCATTAAGGTCCATAACTTATGGGCCAATACAGTCTAATTCTGCAAAAAAGTTGTTTGAATTTTAATGGCGAGAACTTTACATCTAAAAAATAATAGAATAGGCATATCAACCTCATTACTAGTTAAAAAGTGTCAGGAGTGACGACGACAAATAAATGTAGGCCCGCTATTACTTGAAGTAAGGGTGGGCTTCGAAGAACCCGAAACCTGCCCTTACTTCGCGTTCCCGTGTATTCATTTGTTTATTATCTATATCGGTATAAATAACAACTAAACTACACGATATACACCACTTACCTGCTTGTGGTAACACCAAAATGAACCCAAAACTGTTACTTTAAGCGGAAATTGTTACTTTAAGCAGGTAGGTGGTGTATATAGTATCGTCTATTTTTGGGTTTTAAAAATTTGGACAGGGTCGAATCAGAAAATGCCACTTGTTTGAGTCGTTTAGCCCAAACGCGTCGACTCGAGAAAATTGCTCAATTATCGTACTAAACAGCGTCATTGCGTTTATACGAATACGGTATCAAGGTGGGGAAGAACATGTCTGTTTTAGTCTTGTAATAAAAATATTTATACGTTCATTTCACGCCGGGCACCACTAGTACAAATAATAAATTAACTCGCACCCGGATTTTGCCACTATTGTTTAGCGTTGCCAGCGCCAAAGATAATGACAAACTTGAAAATGAAAATGGACCATCTTTAACCCCATGTGCCAGATTGTACGGGAGTTTTTTTTTTAAGTTTGACGTACAAAAATGACGTAATAAATTGACGACAAAAATTACAAAAACTATTATACAAGCAGATATCAGTGTTACTAAGCAAATGGTATATTTTTCTCGGTTCGGTATCTTTTGGTATCATATACGGTATACGGTATATATGATATACATGATGTACGGTACCGTTTATGATATACATAAGGTGCGCCGTTATCTTACAAAACCAAATTGTAAAAAAAAGTGAAAGATATTGAAAAAGTTGAACATAAGGCGCAATCCTATACGCATAAAGATATGTATTTCGGAAAAAACAAAGCACAAAGAAAATGAAAGATAATGGGACGAACGGGTATAATTGAATGATAACGAGGTGAAACATAATGACGCACCTGGTGTACCATATATGATATTAGCTAAGAAATACTGCTGTCGACTAGAAAGTTTGTAGTAGAGAAAAAAAGTTTAGACAAATTCCCCTTTTGACCATTTAGACATGATACCAATTTAGTCGGTGTCCATAGAGTTATGTTTTCGATCCAAAAAAATTCTATTTGCCGATATCTACCATTAACAAAATATATTTTTAACAAAAAAAATCGATTTTTAGCTATATTTTAAATTGTAATTCATTGACTAGAGAGTCGTAATCTTTGACTCCGTAAATTTTGGGCTTATCTTTGACGGCGATCACCTCGGTCGGATGTTCAACTTGAACCATTGATCTTTGTTCTCTATTTTTTTCTCTATATATATCTTCGTATCTTTGTAAAGTTTGATTATCATATGGTAAATACGGCGTAACGTTTCAAAGACTTCGCACGTTATCGTGATTATCGAGTGCTCCAATTTGCCGAGTTTATTTGGTCATATTATTGTATTTACATCAAAAACTCATAGTAAGAGGCATTGAACGACACTTTTCTCCAAGTACAATCTTTGCGAGTTAACTGTAAAATAGGTTTTACAATCGGGAAAACTTGTGTGCCGATCTGCACAACGCATCATAATCGAAAAAAGTGTTACGGGTTAATGTGAGGACTCTTTGGACGGCGCGTCCAACCTGATTGTCCGCGGAATAAAAAAAGGAAGAAATTGTTACTTATTGTTACACGTTGCTATGGTAACGCGCCCAATTAAAATTAGCAGCCCAAGACAATTAAGCCTTAATTATTAAGGTTTTGCGCGGACAATATTATTTCGATTTGACAGGGTTCGCCGTTATGTTTCACAAACAAACTCGAACAAAAGTGAAACATAATGGCCCGAGCGGGCGAAAGTGAACCATAACGGCGTAGGGCATAAAATATAAATATATGTATAAGAGGAAAATATGTTCTTAAAAAATGAATCATAACAGCACGGACGGGAAAAAAGTGAAACATAACCGGGTGAAACATAAGGACGCACCCTGTGTAATATTTTTATTCGTTGTAATTCTCCGTTGACGGTAAAATCGGTCACGTTCACAAACGTTACTTTTTGAAATGGCGGAACAAGGCTTTCATGCCAACGCATTGCGTGACGTTGCGATGAATGATAATTGTTGAAAACAATTTGATTAATTGAAAGACATTTTCGATGTAAAGTTGTTCATCTGTCATGTTGACATAGAATTGCTGCCCCCCTCTCTACAATTATGTACTTGTTCGACTAACATGATGATTCGAGAATCATATTGACGAAATCGG